>JAOEGS010006515.1:54200-64536 GCA_025447755.1 Corythornis vintsioides | reverse complement strand
TTTCATGACTTGGGAGAGCTTGAACTCGTGGGAAAAGAATTACTGATCTGGAATTCAAAATGTTTTCATACAATTGAAGCTTAACTACAGGGAATCTAAATTAATAATTGGGGAGATGAGAAGAAGGGAGAAAACTAACACAAACCATAACAGTATTAGTTAGATTTCCAGCTGGTGAAAAAAAAAAAGGTCTTGAATTTACTGAAAAAGCTTTAGCTTTGCTACAGCAGAGCTTTGTCCTGTTTCAGGAACATGGAGTTTGAGATAAAGGATGAAAACATTTTGCATCACCTTTTCTTGCATAACAAGGGCTCCACCAGAGCTAGTTCTCCCTCTTTTGACAGATTGACTGCGATAAGTACCCAACAAAGATTAATGAAGATGGCCAAGTATTAGTAGCCTGTCCAAGGATCCTGAATCCAGTTTGTGGCACAGATGGCAATACCTATGATAATGAATGTGGGATCTGTGCCCACAATGGGTAAGTGCCATACATAGAGCCGTCCTTCTAAGTAACCAGCAGTGCTTTGGAGTTCTCAGAACCGCCCTTCTGCATTTCTGCTTATCCATATTTCTTCAAGTCTTTTAGAAACTGGGTTGGTTTTGGATTTACTTGGGAGTTTTCTTCTGATACTTTCTTTGTGCTCATGAAGGGAAACCAAGAGTTAGATGGCAACTTCTCGGATTAGCCTCTGAGCTTTGCAGTTTCACCATGAGCAAAAGAAGGAGTAATTCAAACTATTGCTTTAAATTGCATGTTATGAGAAGATGCAATGAGCTTGTTAATGAGCAATGTAGCTATTCTGATACACTGTTACAGAGTCTATAGCTGTGGTTTGTTTCATTTTGCAGGTGACTGCAACCAGGAGGCTAAACATTTAGTCCTTCAACTTTATTCTTTCTCTCTTTCAGAGAACACAGGACCCAAGTTAGCAAAAAGCATAACGGAAAATGCAGGCAGGAGACTTCTGAGGTAAGTATTCAATATAATGTGTATTTCTCTTCATGGATGTGTCAAATGAAAGGTTCCCTGAGGCTACATCTACTGTGAAAGTGAGCTGTCCTCGAGCCTGGCCTTCATCCATGTGTCTGCTAAGTCTTGTCAACCTCTTGTGTTGAGGGTACCTACAAATCCTATCTGTCCTGAGGCAGATGTCCTCTGGGCCCTCCTTGGCTGCACAGCCCTGGCAGATGGGCTGCATGAGAGATAGGTACAGTACAGAGTTTTCATTTAAATTCATACCTACATCAACACTTGGGGTGGGCATATATTCTGGTATGTGGCAGATGCCTGAAGTTTGGTTTCAGTATGGCAGCTGTGAAGTCCCAGAACTCACCAGGAGGAGGTGAGGACATGCCAATACATAAGTGTGGAAGCTGATCAGTTTGGGCTTAGATCTTAATCTGGGGATGCTCTTCAAATGCATTGTCAGCAAAATCCAAATTCCTTCACCTTTTTGGCATTGTGTTATACTGCAGAATGAAAATGAGACTGTATTTTTTAGTCTCTCTGACTCAGCTTGTTTTTGAGAGAGCTGAGACACAGCACTGGTGTTGTCTCCACACTGCAGCTTAGAAGACATGGCAGGAGGTTACGCTGAGGTTTTTCTTGCAGAACAAGAAATTCTCTAGATTTGACACCCTTGCTTTTTTGTAGCTCAATTGCAGTCAATACCCACCAAGAATGACAAAGGATGGTAAAGCCCTGGTGAGCTGTCCACGGATCCTGCTCCCAGTCTGCGGCACAGACGGATTTACTTATGACAACGAATGTGGCATCTGCGCCCATAACCAGTAAGTACTGTGCAAAGGGGGCGCTTTTGGAGCCACTAGCTGTAGTTAGTGCTTCAGGCTACTTTTTTTTTTTTTTTTTTTTATACCAACATATCTACATGTCTCTTTCTGTTTCTCTTTCAACCTCCTGAAGCCCCTGTCACCTTGTTTTCATTCTCTGATGCTTTGTGCTCCCTGGCGAAACTGAGAGAGCCAACTGTGTGAGCAGACTGAGGGCTGGGGGATTTGGGCAGAGGAAAGAGTGGATGGGGCTGCCGCATAGCACATAGTGGGGACATCTGATAGATCTGTTACCATTTAGGATTATACTTGCCTAATGACTAGGAGGAGTTGGTTCATTAGGCAATCAGATCCTCCTTTATCATATATATTTGCTGTGAGTTTGGTTTGCTCTCTGAGGCACCTGGATGTCAAAGTGTTTAACCAGCTAACACCAGCCTCTCCCTTTCAGAGAACATGGGACTGAAGTTAAGAAAAGCCATGACGGAAGATGCAAGGAGGAAAGTACTCCTGTAAGTATAACAAGCTATAAAATAAGCATATATATTCTACTCTCCCATCTCCAGGAAAAACCTGGCTGAGCTCAGCAACACCCCCTATGCTCCCAGATGCATGGAGGGCTGAAGTTGGTGCTAGGTTTCTCCTTAGCTGCTCACAGTGACTGCTGCAGTTGTGCTGTATAGGAGGGCAAGAGAGAGTGGGAACAGTCCAGGACTTCAGAAAAAAAATGTCCCAATGCTGCAGATCTCTGAACAGAAATCATCAATGGCAACCCAAGAACCATTTTAGCACAGTAGGAGAGGAAGAGAGAAGGCCGAGTTAAATGTCTGTGTATTCATTCAGTGCTAAGACTTCCATTGCACTAGATAGGCAAGTTAAAAAAATCATTGTGCTGTGGTCAGCCAGGAAAAAGCTGCTCTCAGTTATGCATACAGAAATAGCTTTATTATCCTGCACAGTAACAATATGTGCCAATAATATCCCAACACATTTATTCTGTTTATGCAGAGCAGCTTTAAAGCATCAAAAATAATTTCATGCATCCTGAGGGACTGAAATATATTTTCTATAGTAAAGCCACATTGTTAAAATGCTGTCTTTAATTTGCTCTAGGACCATGTGGGAAATATAAGTAATAAGAAACAATGCACTGGGGAAACTATGCAAAATGACAGTGAGGTGTCAGTGATGTTTAGCTAGTGCAGATTGATTTGCAATAGGTGTTTACCCATTTGTCCTCAAATATTTAAAGTGTTAGGTTTTATGTGTTGTAAACATTTTCTTGCAACAGGAGCTGGTGAAAGAGCTTCCTGCTTTTTTGAAAAAGCTGAAGCAAAAATCTCAGATTTAGTTAACTATGTTAAGCTAGACTTAATGTCAGATACTGTACATCTGATTCCTTAGGTTAAATGCTTGTTTTAAAACTTGGATATGTGCTACTCTAAGAAAAGAATCCTTTTCTCCAACTGTTCCTCTCTTTCCTCTGTTTGCAGACAATATTTAACACATCTATAATTATTTAATTTCCTTAGCAATACTCTCCTTTTCCTCTGGCAAAAGCCTTTAAAATATGGAGGATCAGAGTGGACAGACTTCAGGTGAGGCACTCTTCCATCTCCCAGCAGCTGACAAAGTGTTGTCATTTTATCTCCCCAGGTTGACTGCAGCGCTTACCTGAGCAACATCAAAACTGGCGAAGCTATTGGAGCCTGTCCCTACATCCTGCGTGAGATCTGTGGGACAGATGGTGTCACCTACAGCAATGACTGTGCACTCTGTGCCCATAACATGTAAGCTGAGGAGGTCACCACCTGAAAACTCAACAGAGTTGCTTTTTGACCATTTTTAACTCTGCTTTCTTGTTCAGTGAGTTTGGAACCAATGTTGCCAAGAAGCATGATGGAAGGTGTGTAGAGGAGGTTCCCCAGGTAAGTGAAACTTAAAGAAAAAGATGAGCTTGAGCTAGTTCTGGTTGCATGACTTGAATAAGAGCTGGTTGTTTTTCGTGGTATAGCCTCCACTGGGGGTCACAACTTGTGCTGCCCTGTCTTCTGTGGATGAATATCTCCCTCTGGGCAGCAGGAACATTGTGCGCTTCCTGCACACTGTCAGGAAATGCAAGAAGAGGACAGATGAGGAATGAGTTTGGAGACAGGTGCCATAAATGACTTAAAGCTTTACAAGAAGAAAGTCCTTCCCCACAGCAGTCTGTTGGAGCTGCCACCAGAACTTAGCAGTCTGTCTTAGCAATATGAGAAGGGGACTCAGAGGACTCAGGGTACCTGGTACCTTCTGGATGCTTGCATTTTATAAGATGTTCTGCAAAGATTAGAAAATTTCCTGCTTTGAATGCTGATACCTAATGTATGAGGGGATTTAAAGCCCTCTCTGGTGTATTTTTGGGGGTAGGGTTTTTTGTTTGTTTGTGTTTTGTTTTGGGTCGGGTTTTTTTTGTTGTTTTGTTTTTTTTTTTTATCTAATGTAATCTAATGTATACTGACAATGAACCTTGTAAAAATACCAGCTTAGCTATATTTGAACAGCTCTAAACTATTTACACTCCCTGGGGAATAGAAGAACAAAGCCATCTCATTAGCATGTGTTTGAAAAAGTCAACATCCCAAGTAAGATATTTCATTTCTATAAAAACAAACTATGAAATGTCATTCCTTTGTTTCCCAAGTACGTGCTGTGCTCAGACTGGGTGAGATACATAAATCAGGGAGGAACAGCTCACACTGGAGAAACTGGGAATGCTAAAACTGAAGGCCAGTTCTTCAACTGCTCTAAATCGGCTTCAACTGCTGTCAGTCCTGCTGTCAGATTTCAACACTTGGAGCCATCCTGTTGCAACAAAAGGCCTGTCAGCACATCTCCCCTCCATCCTTGTGGGCCATGAGAGACACCTTGATCACAGTTGGCCCTCTTGCAAGAAGTACATAAATCAGACCATTTTGATTTGCAGATAATAGCTGTGTTGAGCTATATTTTGAATATCGTGGTAGGTTTTGCAAGGTATAGGGGCATCATGGTAAGTACAAGGCTGAATGAGTAATGTTGCCTTCAAGCCTTGACTCGACTCAGTCTTCTCCAGCATAAGACTATGAAAGGAAATGGATGGTTTTCTATGAAGAACAATTCAGTATGTAACCATAATGAATCCTATAGCAGACCCTAAAAGGAAGAGGCATAAGTGGGGGGTGCTGTGTCTGGTCACCCTTATGGTCTGGGCAGAGCCAATATCAGAGCTATTGTTGTCTTTGTCCCCCAGCTCGACTGCAGCCCTTACCCAACTTCCACAACAAAGGACGGCAAAGAGCTGATGGCCTGCACAATGATCTATGATCCTGTCTGCGGCACTGATGGTGTCACTTATGCCAGCGAGTGTGCTCTGTGTGCCCATAACCTGTAAGTACTCGCCTTTCTCCCTGGGGAATTCACAGTGGTGGTGGGTTGGACCTATGAGCACCAAGAAATGTTCAAGGGTTGTTTTTGAAACTTTGAGCTGGATGGGTCCTTCCTGGCTACCCCTATTTTCCTGCTTGCCCTAGTTGGTGTTTGACATGAACATTTGACCCCAGAACCCCACAAAGGTGGACACGTCAGATAAGGAGGGTGTTATTCCAAAAGACATGTGCCTGGTCCATAGGGGCATGTTGTTTTTGGTGCTGTTTATGCAATGCTGAGCCAGTTTAACTGAAAATCTTTTGTGCACTACGTAGGAATGAGATTTGTTCTTGTACTGCTGTTGTAATGGTGAGGGTTGAGCTAACCACAGTCTCCTCTTCCTCAAGGGAACATCAGGCCACTCTTGGGAAAAGAAAGAACGGAAGCTGTGAAGAGGATATTACAAGAGTGAGTGGGGAAGGATGGGCACAGAGTGAGGTACTGTGTCTGTTATTCTTGTGAAGGAGTGGTTGTGTGCAGACCTGAGAAAATCACTTTGGAATTTCATGCTGGTCATAAAACAGCCAATTTCCATCCCATTGCTCTATAACAGTGCAGGAAAAGATATGGTAGTGAGCAGAAACAGTACACATCTACCACCACAAGGAAACTTTGAGTTGATTATTATGATGTTAGATGGTTTCATGTCTCAGTGGGGTGTCACTCCTTGTGCTGGGGGCCTATGGTTTGTTCTCAGGCAGAGTCTCATGTCTGTCTTCTGTGTGTAGGAATATTGCAAGAGTTTTAAAGAAGTTGCCCATGTCTGCACCATGGAATATTTACCTCACTGTGGCTCTGATGGCAAAACATACGGCAACAAATGTGTTTTCTGCAATGCCTACCTGTACGTACAAAAGTAAACCCTTTTAATTTTCAATCCTGTACCTACTATGATTGCAGGGTTCTTTTCATAATGTATTTTTGACTAACTGCTTATGGGCATATAGTGGACATTACTGTGCACCACGCTTGTGCAAGGAGATGATTTTTTTTTTCACATTTTTAAGTGAAAATGTGAGGGGCCCATTCCTGTGATCCATATGTGGCCTTCTATTACTTACTTCAGAGATATTTTACTCACTTTCACCGGCACCTAATCTGTCCCAAAAGCTTATTCAGGGCATGTGAAAAGTACTTCACCATACCAACTGGATTGTAACAATTGTGTGAAAATTTCATCTTTCTTTTAACAGTAACAATGTAAAGATGTATTTGGGCTTTTGAGGCTGTTCTTTATCTCCAGTTAACACTGAGCTAACACTTGGGCCAGTGAAGGGAGGAGCAGGGCTTCAGCACTGAATATGTTCTGAGTCTAATCCTTCTCTCTCCTTTTCTTACCAGGGACAGCAGTAGGTCTCTCAACCTCATGAGTCTGACTGAATGTTAAGTCTGTGCTGGAACCCAGCTTAGGAAGACAAGCTCCCTTCATATGACTTCCCATGGGCTAATTTTCCACAGCAACTTTCCTTCATTTTTTTTCTTGTTTCCTTAGCTCCTGAAACACTAGTTCAATAAATTCACTTGGCAACATTTCTCTGTCTTAATGCTGTGTCTCATCCTTTTTTCCCTTTGTTCTCCCTGACATGGTACTTCTAGTGGTGTATGTATATTTTTCTATTGATGTTCTGCTGTAACAAACAATGTGGCTAATTTTTTCCTGCCATATGTCAGTGCCATTCCTGCTCTAATAAGAGCCTGGCCTCCTATTGGAGCTTCCAGGCATTTCCTTACTCCTCAGAGTTCCTTGTCAGTATTAGTCTCATCCAGCCATTAATATCTCAGTATGACCTGATTATGGACTCCATCTTCATAGCGCAAAGAGACATTCTCCTCAAGGGCATGGTTCACCTCCTCCACAGGACAACGTCTAGGGTATGGGTGGTGGTTTGTCTCAAGGAGAGCACTTGCTGTGGGCTAGAAAGGGAAAATGGTTGTCTAGCCAAGAGGTGTCCCTGTCCTGGCTCCCACCTCCTGTGCAGCCTGTCCTGAGGAACAGGCAGCAGCTGCTGTCAGGAAAGGTGATCCAAGCCTATCTCCACTGAATTTGCCCTCAGTGTTGAATACTGTTATAGGATATAATCTACAGGAGGGGAACGTCAAGCTCCCTTTAGAGTCTACAGGCAGTAGAAGTGTCCACTCACAAAATACCTTGATTTAATAATGCAACAATAGCTTCAGGATTGGTGGTAGAAGTCATCACTGGGGATAGCCCTGTTACATCACTGCAACTCCCTGCCTTCTAAAGCCACTTGGAAAGGAAAAGAAAACAAAGATGGCTTGTTTTAACTGCATATATAACAAGTCATAGGAAAGCAGTTTGCCCAATAGTCATATTTTGCCTACCTTTTTGAGCTCATGAACTGGTGATACAGTTGCTGATACGTTGTCTGTGTGGTTGTCAGGAAGACAGAGAGATCTAGGGGTGCCCTTCATTTTTTAGTAACATAGGTCCAGCCACTACTACTAGCTTCATAGCAAGTCACAAAAGCTATTGCAAGTCCAGTATTTCAGGATTAAAGGACTTCTTCTGAACTACAGTTAGTGCCTCTCAGATACAATTTCCCATTGCAGTTTACCAGGGAATAACACAATTATTTAGACTGGTTTGGAAAATCACTTTTTGAATTGTCAGGCTATAAGAATAGGCTGAAGGCAAATGTTCTTGACTTAGAGATACTGAGGGTATTGTACCAGGGAATGAGGCCATAGTACCTTGGTGCCATTAGTGTCTGTGGCTGGCATGTGCTTTTCAAGACGATTTGCAACTAACAATGGCTTATTGTACTTTTCTTGGGTCTGTGTCCTAATGTAAACATTCCTTTGGTTTGTACAACCTTTTTGCCATTTTCTGATCAGGTGTTTTGCAGAACATGTTGCTTTACTCCGATTTAAGTGTTACTTGGTTATTCTCAGGGATAAGACCTGATTTTTTTTATTTTTTTTTTTTTTTTTTTTGTGGCCTTTGGCAGACTTTCCCTTGGAGTTAGCTCTGACTGCTGGCTTTTGCAAACCTGCAAAGCTGTCAAGATCCAACTGAATGGCATTAGTTGAGCATAGAGGTGCCAAAGCCTCTTCTCTGGAGCTCATTGTCTGATGACACCAAAGGCAAACATGAACTCAAGGAGGCATAAAGTTGAGATTAAGTCAGAGCAATCCAGGGAAGAAGCCGAAATGTTCATTAGACAGAAGTTTCCATGAAGTATTTGCCAGTAGGTTTCATATAAAAGTACATAATGGAATAAATCACTAAAATTGGGCCAGAAAATGGGAAAAGCCTGATATTGGAGTTTAAACATCCCCCAGGCTCAGGGGGTGTTTTATGAAGCTATATAACTCTAAAAAGTAGGGCAGCCGCCTTCTCAGGAACAGAGCTGTTTTCTGTGCTTCTGAGTTTTCTTCTACCTGTTCCAGGATTATTTCCTGAGTGTTTGTTAATCAAATTATTTCTCTCTGCTTTGTGTTGATGAGGAAGCAATGACCGAGTAAAGGCAAGCATATTCAAGATGAAGCATTGAATTTTTTGTGGCTTAGGAAATAGGTATAAGTACCAGAGACTTGAAAGGTGGTTTTAGCTATGGTTGACTGAGCTTGGTACCTTCTTGGCCATAGATAGAGGAATGGCTGAGTGTGGATGCTAAAATACTACTGCATGGAATTTTCCTTCCTGTGGGATTACAAAGGTTCCCACCAGCTGTGACCTTGGTGTCAGCTGTTTGTAAAACAGTAGAAAGATGTTTTGACTATGGGTGTTGTGGCACCCCAGGCGGTGACTGGCTTCTTGTCCAATTACCTTGAAATTAAAAGGGTATAAAAAGAGCTGTAAATTAATAAATAAAGGCTTCTTGGCATCTTGGTGAAGAAAATCGTCTCTGCCTCGCTCGCTCTCCTCCTCCGACAACTGGCAGATAAATGACAGCTGGGTAGATGGATAGATTGAGATTAGTGTACTGGGGAACACCAAGAAATCATCTCATGAGCTCTGTGCTTGCCAGACTGCAAGTATATTTAGTAGCTGTCTCCAGTGTGAGGGTGACAGAAGCTTTAGTGCTTCTCAGCCTAATTCTCCATTGGCTTCTCAGGTGCTTAATGCTGCAGAGCCCTGTGGCTGACTTTCTTACTCACCTTGGGCAAAAGCCTGAGCAGCTTCAAAATAGTCAGGTTACTCTCAAAAACCACTCAACTGTCATGTTAGAAAAACCTGGTTTTGAATTTAGAAAAAGACACTAAAAGGATCAGCTGCAAGCATGGATTTGGTCCTGCTTCAGTGGATTCTTATTTTTGTACTCTTGCCATGAACAGAAATAGTTGCAGGTGCAGCTTTATACCCTCAGTCAAGCATGCAGGGAAGAAAAACTGACTTTCCAGTGCCTGCTATGACTGCAACATCAGGCATTGAAAATTTACAGCTCCACACATTGCCTTACAGCCCCTGCTGCAACCCTCTGGTTCTGGATAGTGGGGACCACTCCAAGGGCTGAGGGACTTTGACGTATTTCCCACTGATGACAGTCCAGCTCAGGATTTCTGACCTGTAAATGCACCGGTAGATATCACAGAGGCAATATTTTAAAAATATAAATGTCCGCTCTCCTTCCTTATTTGCCTAACTTATCTTTATAGCCTTATCAATGTTTTCTGAGTCTACAGTCATTTTTCTTAAAACACAAAGAGGAGGAAGAATTAGGTGAATCATTTAAATCTTGATTGATAAGTTGGATTTGGAAATCAATAGCCTTTTCATATTGAGCTGAAAGACTTTTTTTTTTTTTTTCACCATTTTTCAGCACTTGTCCATCCTGTGACTTGAAAAAAAAAACCCCACAACTTTTCCTTGATAGTGTCTGTACCAAATCTTAATTTAAACACTTAAAAATACCTTAAAAAAATGTGTTCTGATAATTTGCCTTGGTTTAGCTTTTTTATTTTTCATATATTTTATTTGCTAGAGAGGCATGTGGATGAGCCTAGATACTCTGGCACTTTCGTTGGGATGGTGAGAGTAACGACTCATCCCACTGATCTTTAAAACTATTCTCCCACACTTTTAAAAGACAGAGCATTAATGGATCCTTGACAGAAGTGGGAAATTTTGCCG
>JAOEGS010006515.1:43465-54187 GCA_025447755.1 Corythornis vintsioides | reverse complement strand
AAAAAGGAAATCCAGAAATAATTATAGAAACTCATTGTATAAGTTGCACAGATCTGTTTAACTATCTGCTAAAAAAGAAAATAGTTTGGGAACTGAAGAATTTTCCTCAGACCTCTATATTTAAAGCAATATAATCCCTTGTAGCCACCTGTTTCATCCATCAGTATGTTCATACTCAGAAATGTTTATTTTCTTGTTGTAATTTATTGTCTGATACAATTTTATTTGATTCTTTGCCATGCTCTGGGTTCTGGTTGTGTGCTCACTGCTGATCAATGAGTAGATAGGAAAGAAGCAGAAAGCAGCAGCGGAAGGGAGCCCGTCTCCAGCTGGCAGACATCCACTCAGACTTGGAGGGCTTTCCAGATTTTCACCAGCTGAGGTGCAGCCCCATAAGTTTAAACATACTGTGAATTTGCAAACAAAGATTGTTCGCATCGTGTATTGCTTCCTGCCTGCTTTTCATTCATAGAAGTAAAACTTTAATTTCATTCAAGTCCCCCTGGGGAATATTTGGAAATTTATTGCTGTAAACTCCTTTTCTCTGTTCCCTTTAAGGCTTAGCTGTTGCACATGGACAAGGGGCATTGCTGAGGATGGCCAGTCAGGGTACCCAGCCAAGTGACAGAGGAAATCTGTGGCACAGATGGTTTCACTTACACCAGTGAATGTGGGATCCATGCCTATAATGTATTGTTCTGGTGGAAAGAACAGACTTTCTGGGTGACAGGCCCCTGGCCTCTCCCAAGAAACATCAAATTTTTGCTAGCTTGTTGGCTGAGAAGGTGAGATCTGGGAGCGTGGTTTTGTTTGATGCTCTACTCACTCCTGCTCTGCATTGCTTCACCTCATCATTTCAAGTCAAAGGAAAACTTTGCTTGGGGAGGTGATACATTGATGTTTCTTGGTGCTTTTCTGATTTATAGCCTTTTTCTCTCTCTTCACTTGCTGTTTGTGCCTGGAGGGAAATAGTGAAAATTCAGTAGATAAAATAAAATAGCTGGTGTGAAAATCCAAATGATGCAGCATGTTTAGATGGCATAAGATTATAATAGTCAGAGACAGTAAAACCACTTCATTGTTGGAGGTTAACTCAGATGAACTCTTCATCACTTGCATAATTTGGGAGTTTTATTTACATTCCCAGCACCCACCCCTTTGGGAAAATGGTCATAACTCAGTCTCTAATGGCAGACTTTCCCTTCTTCAGAGAACGTGGCACACTGAGAGACATGGGAACAGCAGTCATCCCAGTGACTAAGAAGGCAAACCCAAAAGCAGCCTGAACTCCCATTGCTCTCTGTGGCAGCATCCCAAATATTGTCAGCCGGATGCTGAGCAGGCAGCATATGATTGGATGTAAGTGATGCATATACCTTCTGTTGACATTTCATTTGGCAGTGATTTAACACTAGCTTTCTAATGTTGCTATTCACTTGAGACTGCATTCAAATGCATGAAGAGAAGGGTGGCAAAAAGATGCAGAATACGAGACAAGTAGCAGGATTATTTCTTTGCTATACAAGCATGCACAAACAACCTGCACTGCTAGCAAGTGACCTGTTGAAAAGGAGATGCATGAAACCTCGGTGGACATCAATGCTTTTGGCTCTCATTACTCAAGAATTTTTCAGGTTGTAAATGGGGCACAGTGCCCCAGCCAGAGGATGTAGGAGCCATATGATCAGGTACAACACAGCGCTATCACACATGAACTAATGTATTGAGTAAAAAACTGAATTACATTGCTAGTGCAGCAGTTTAGAGATGATAGAAGTCCTGTTATCTACCTCAATGTCTGTGAAATAGTAAAATCCTGTAATTCAGCAACATGCTTTTTTCTGTCAGCACCGATGATGCTTCACCCACATCCAGCTGCAAAGAATCAGCCAGTGGTCTCATTAGAGCTCAGCTTTACAGAATAAATGAATTGTTTTCCTTTTTTGATGTTAATAATGAAGTAAGAAGTGTTCAGTGGTTATGATGCTCGTAGACCTTCAGCTATGGAAACTTTTTCCATCTAGCTCCTCCTATTCCAGCTATAGAAACATGACACATCCTGTCTCTCACCCTGTGCTCCCCTTCTTTCCCACCAGGGAGCAGTGAGTTTTCATTCTTAGCCTATTGCAACCTATCCCTTAGGAAGAAAGCCCTTTTTGCTGCTTTATGTACAAGATCTCTTAAGAAGTAAACCATGCCAAAGGTTTCTGTTTTCCTTCCCATAGATGAAAGCAGTCACCTTAATTTGTCTTTTCCAGATGTTGTTCCTCATGAGAAATTTTTGCTAGCTTGTCGGCTGAGAAGGTGAGATCTGGGAGCGTGGTTTTGTTTGATGCTCTACTCACTCCTGCTCTGCATTGCTTCACCTCATCATTTCAAGTCAAAGGAAAGCTTTGCCTGGGACATTGATGTTTCTTGGGGCAGTTATGAGGCAGAGGTTACAGGGCCAGCAATGGGCTTGAGACTTCCATGGAACAGTTATTTTGCACTCCTGGTTTCTTCCTCCTTTATGGAGTTTGTGTAATGGTACACACTTCTTAAATGTTTATCTAACTTAAAAACCACTTCAGAATAATTTTATCTCATACATGTCATTATATGTGTATAAACTTTTTCACCTTTAGCTCTCAAGCTGAGCAGAGCCTCAGCTCACTCTGCCCTGAGCTTGCATGAAGCAGGTTCCAGATCTGTTTTAAAGGGCCGTGGAGCTACAGGCTGGTGGATCTTTCATTTGCTAACGTGGGGATGGGCTTAAAGCCCAAGTACAATGCTTTGGCCATTTAGTCAAGGAAATTCTTCCTCAGTTATCTATTATCCAGAGAGAGCTCAGAAAAATTGTTATTCTAGTCCTCCTGACCCCTGATCAAGAGCATAAAAGGAAGCTATCATTCATTTACAGACAGTCCTCCCCAATATGCACAAACTTGGTGTGTTACTTAGCAAGAGGAGGGAGGTGTAAACATCAAAGGTTAATTATCCTCTTGTCAAGAACACTTTGTGGTCTCTAGACATGCCTGTCAATCTTACAAAACAGAACTGAGGGGAGCCAGCACTGAAGGCATGTTCCTATGATAAATTAATGAGATGTGGCAGCTCACTGTGAAGAGACGATCCCTGTGATTCATGGGAGACTGCAACCTGGCTCTACAGTCAGCCTTGCCATAGCCTTCAATCTGTAGTTGCATCAGGGATGTTTATCCCTCTGTAAAGCAGCTCTCGAATGCAGCTGTCCAGGGATCAAGCGATCTTCCTCAAGGCCTTTGTATTCCCCTTTGATGCTCTGTTGCATTCAGCAATTGCTCATCCCAACCATACTGAATCACTTTTCCCAGCCCTGCTAGTTAGTTGATTAAAATATCTTATTTCTGCCTATAAACCTCTCTTGGCAGTGACAGTCTTGGTGACTTGCGTAGCTGTCTGAAATCCAAGGGACAAAACCACAATCCCTCTGCTGTGTGCTGTTGTGATGATGTGTGCTGCTAGGTGGCTGGTAGCTTGAAAATGTCTCATCTGCTGTCCTTTGGAGATGTGTTCAACTATTCCCCTGGCTTATATAACCACAAAGTAATTTGCTTTCATGGCAGAACATGCTTATTAATTCTATTTTAGCTATGCATTGATCTATAAATAATATCTAATGAGTTGGGGTTTTTTTTCCCTACTTCTGAAATATTTTCTTCTGGCCTCAGGTCCTGAAGGAGACTCCCAGATTTAGCAGTGAAGTTGCCATATTGACTTTCTCCTGCCAGGCACCCATGAACATTGTCAATCCCTGGTCAGCTGCTACTTCCCTGCAGCCACCTCTTCATTGCTCCTGCCTGGCCTGTGGCAGAGAAGAAACAAGCACTCAGTGATGCACAGCTGAGATCACTGAAGTGCCAGGAAAACAGATTAAACCAATGATATGTTCTTTCTCTGGTCAGCTGCAGGGTAACATCTTCTGCACCATAGGTCTCTTCAAAGAGCAATAACCTGCACCCATTGTCCAGCTAAGTGTTCTGCTGTTTAGTGCCTCCTTTTTCTGCTCTTCATTCTAGCATTTTCTTGCTTTCACCTGAGTAATTCTTGTCATGTGCAATGGAACCCTGACCTGACATCCTCATTATGCAGAAACAGTCCAGATCTGGAGCACAGCATGAGCTGGTAAGGTGAGAAGTGAATGTGTTTCCTTAGAGCTGATGCTGCTGAGATCCACATCTGGGTCAACACAGCAGTAAAGTGGCCAGTATTTTGGCAGCTGATTTTCTGTGGTGCAGGTAACATTGGTGTAGGTTTGAATATTGATGGTCTCCTGGGGAAGTGGTGTGATGGCAGGGTGCCTGGGCTGTTGCAGAAGTGAAGATTTTGAAATCATTGACAGATAATAACATTCTGAAATCTGAATAGTTTACTGCAGTTGGGTTTTTTGGGGGTGTGTGTTTGTGTGTGTTTGTTTTATTTTTGTTGGTTTGGTTATTTTTTTAATTAATACAATCTACTGTTTTTGTTGTACTGGTTACTGGTCATTCTCCATAAAAATGTTCTGGAACCAATTTGTACCAATTACCTCTGGATATTTAGCAAATGTTATAGGAAAACTCTGAGGATGCTTTCCTGGGTCATGGAGAATTATCATGTTCCTTTTTTAATAAAAACTGCCCATAGGATCAAGCATTATATAAGTACTGTATACATAAAATAATTCAGGTTGAAAGAGCTCTCAAGGTCTCTAGCTCAACCTCTTAAAGCAAAATCCCTACTTAAAGCAAAACCAAAGTCAATGTCTCATTCCCATGTGTCAACATCTGTCCTTGCAGTGAGGCCAAGTACATTTAATTCATTACATAAGTAATGTGAAACCATGTTAGCTTTCACCTGCAGGGTACAAAGTTCTGCATGTGATTTTATTAGTTCAGGAAAACATTCACCGTCATTACCTGAATCAACCTCTATTTAATAAGTTCATAAATACAGTGGATATATTTTCATATTGATATATTTTAATCATATCAGTGACTTTGCTTTATTGCTTAGTTCCAACGGTGCCTTCAGGCACTGGGTGAGAGGCAGATCTTCGACTTATTCTGTATTGGTTTATCCAAGCACATGGCTCAGTAGAAATAGTTACTGGCCACACCGTGGCCAAGAGAAAGACAAAGATGGAAATTGCAGTCTGAATTGTATTTAGCAGGCATTTTGGAGTGATTAGAGGCAATTTCATGACACAGCTACAACTAATTATTGTTATTTCCTACTTTTACAACAACTATTTGTTAATTAAATAATATGAAAAAAATGTAGGAATGTTTGGAAAAGTGTATTAAATAATTTGTCATTCATTTATTAATTTATTACTTACACTGAGAAGTTGGATATCCGCTAGGAACATTTCCCAACATCAGTTTTTATTCCTCTGGAGAGTATGAAATCAATACTGGCAAAAACCGTAATGGGAAATATAAAGGAGGCAATTCCTTGGTGGGAAAGGACATTGTATAATGGCACAAAGCCTGCAGACCTTCTGGTTCTCAGGACCATAACATGTGGTCCTTTGAGATGTGGCATTGACTTAGTCTACTTGCAGCAGATCCCTACCTTTGTGCTGGCTTCTGCACACAAGGATTTTCAAATGGTCATTAGCCATATGCTGCATCTGACTGATGATTGGAAGACTGTAATGAAGTGGATTACAGCATGAGATCAGTGGCAGGATTGCAGACCAAATCCTCTTTCTAACTGTTCTTCCAGGAGTAGCTAAGTACTGAGCAGCCTGTCTTACAGCATGGGTTTAGCCAGCCATGGATTTTTTTCCACACTGTTATCAGAGGCAGAATATTCTGGAGCTGTAACCTGGATGGGGAGACTCCAGACATTGGTGTGGATGTTGACTGGTTGGAGTCTGAAGCCTGGTGGTGATGTCTGGGTGTCATATTTGTTACTTGCCTAGATGGGTGTACCTGAGCAGCTCAGGGGAGACTGGTGTTCCACAGTCAGCACTTAATTGTCACAGGCTTGAGTCTTTCTAGAATTTCTGTAGGGGAAAGAGTGAAGGAATGGATCTGCTGAACATCAGATGGGCGTTGTAGTGGTCGGAGGAATTCTAGGTTGCTTGGTTCTAGTAAGTGCTAGAATCACAGAATCACAGAATCACAGAATGTTAGGGGTTGGAAGGGACCTAGAAGATCATC
Organism: Corythornis vintsioides; assembly: GCA_025447755.1. Lineage (NCBI taxonomy): Eukaryota > Metazoa > Chordata > Aves > Coraciiformes > Alcedinidae > Corythornis > Corythornis vintsioides. Next base: position 48,020 of record JAOEGS010006515.1, on the reverse strand, counting down.
TAGTCCAAACCCCCTGACAGAGCAGGATCACCTAGGCTAAGGCACTCAGGAATGCATCTAGGCGGGTCTTGAGTGTCTCCAGAGAAGACTTCATAACCTCCCTGGGCAGCCCATTCCAGTGCTCTGTCACCCTCACTGTGAAAAAGTTTTTCCTTGTGCTGAATGTGGCAGTTGCAGTGGAAATTTTTTCTCTGGTATATAAAAACACACACATCAGCTTTTGGCAGGAAGGTGCTCTCCACCCATCAGAAAGGAGATTGTTTTTGCCTAGAGAACTGCATTGTCTGGGGCAGAGAGCAGCCTGGAGGAGCAGCATGCAGGCACCAAGCAAAAGACAACCTGTCTAAAGCTGGGACAGTTGGTGAGGATGATTTGCAGATGTCTTGCTGCCTGGCAGGTGCAGGCAGTAGCAAAGTTCATATATGACTCAGAAAGATGTACCTTCCTCCAGCTGTGCAGGGACTGTACATGTGAACTGATGAGGGCAACAAACATGGCACGTGACAGAAATCTCAGCATTCTCCTCTATACACTCAGAGAAATGTATTTGGCTTCCAGAGATGCCATCCACAAGGCATATTAGGGCAATGCATCTTGAAGATATGTCAATTCTCTCTAAAATATTCAGGTGTGCTCCCTGTAATTTATAGAAACAAACCCAGCAGCATAATTGTCTTAATGCTTCTCCCTGAGAAGAAACCCTTCTCTTTTAGGTAAAAATGTAACACATGTTTGCACAACTATGTTCTGGCCTTCATAACATGCCAGTGCCCAGGATAGGTGATTCTATGAACGATACTATCTATACATTTCAGGATCAAAGTATACCCTTTTGACCACTGTGATGTATCAGACATGAAAGCAATTACTTGGGATAACTTTCATTTTATTTCAGATGACTTTCATTTCTATAATGGGTAGTGCCTTATTTGTTCAAGGGAACACCTGTAAAGCATCTTTAGCACCCCAGCCCCTATGGTGCTGAAGTCTATAACCATGACCAAAAAGCCACCAGGTAACACTTGCTATTTCAGACCTGTGAAAGGGATTGTGGTGAGAATCTTGGGTTAAAGGCAGAATGCACTCCTGAAAATTACAGCTATTAAACTAGCAGAGGTCCAGACCTCCCCTTAGGAAGGAGCAATTTGGAGACGGTGTGAAGGCTGGAGGTGCAAGACAGACAGGGAAATTGGGACAGGCTGTATGTTTTTAAGTATAATTTTCTAAAATATCTGTAGAGGAAAAGGACCTACTGTACTTTCAAGCATACTTGGAGTTATGTAAATAGGTTCCTAAACCTCCAGTGTCTTTTGTTCTTAAGATGGCCTGGCGGAACACTTTGAATTTGTCGGTGTGTTTAACTGTGACTGTGTCTGCAAATAAGTGCTCCCTGCTGATAAGGTTCAAGTGACATTTTTAGTGGCGTTTGGCAGAATTTAACCTGCTTTCAAGTCCTCTACTGAGCTCTTCTATAGCCAGGCAGTGAAATTGTCAAGCTATTTCTTTTATCAGACAAGTGCTAAATACCATTAGCTTCACAGATTAGACAAAGTCCTGCCTGATTCATATGACAAAGCTGAGTCAGTTCTGATGGCAAAGCCACATCTGACCCGTGTTCATACTTAGCGGTGAATAGCTAGTAATGCAAGGGTGAAAAATGCACCCAAAACCAGAAAGGAAAGCAGATGCTCTTACTCTGATCTGCAAGCAGAGTAGTACTGGGTGCTTTGCTTAAGCTTCTCCTTGATGGGAGATGTTGCTCTGCAGAGACAAATGAAGGGCCTGCTGTTTATTTCCCCCCAGTATTTTGTTGTCTTAACATTCTACTAGAATCCTAAAAAGGTTTCTTTTGTCAAAAAGGCTGTTTGTTTGGTTTTGATCACTGAGAACATTGTCTCAAGCTATTAGCTAGATGTCCAGCCAAAATCAATTGCCTAGCAGATGCAGACCATTACCTGAAAGTCAAGACCTCAATAAATATTACCAGTCTCATTGTACTGGTGACAGATCCTGGTGGTTGTTGTATGTTACAGTTGAACAGTTTAGATATTGCATTTGTATATATTTGCAGTCAACCTAGAAGAGACCATCTTGTGAGAAGAGCAGGAGCAGCAGCCTGCAGACTCAAGAAATACTTCCACCATGACACCGGCAGGTGTGTTTGTGCTACTCTCCTTCGTGCTTTGTTGCTTCCCAGGTGAGTAACTCTCAAGGTGCCACAAAGGCTTAATATCTGAGTCCTGGATATTTATAAAATGGTAAGATAGTGGCTTTAAAGAGAGAAAATCTTCTCAAAAAGCTAGGCTGCCTCAGTAATGTTGGCATTACATAGGATGCAAGAACAGATTTTAGGATAGTCTTAAATTGATCACTGTTGTAGCAGGTTGTCTGTCATAAATACAAATAACTGCAAGTGGAGTTCAGTGCTGGAACTAGTGCTGTTACATCTCTTACACTGTTGTTTCAACAGTTACACTGCTTACTCTTGCTGTTTTACAATTACTGCAAATGGATAAATACTTGAAACAAGGCTGTAACGAGGTGGTCAGACCTCCAGTAACTAGTCAGGAAAATATTGTAATGGTGCAAACAAGTTCTTTGCAGCCTGGCAACTTTCCTGCAATACTTTTTCTGCTAATGGAGAAAAAAAAAAAAAAAAAAAAAAAAGATGAAAACAAGCAGGAGTCTGATGTTCTCACTGCATATTTACATCTCATGAAATTACGAAGTCAAAGACATTTTTTTTTCACACTCATCTTCTTTAAAATGCATATTCCTGACAACAAATGCTGCATGTATTTACTTATACTGTAGGTGACTATTTGCATTTGCATTTATCTGTATTGACCCGTTTCTGTTCAGATATGTAAGAGAGTCCTTTAGGGTCAAAACGGATGTGTAAAAAGATAAGGAAAGAAAAGCTATTCTATTTTCAATTAAAAGAACAAAGCTATTCAAAAACATGTTTCATCATAGCCAGCAAGACGTAAAGCTATTATACTTATCAACAGAGTAAAACAAATCATACATAGTTTATTTAGTTCAGGAAACCAGTCACTGGAAATTACTCAGTTTGGTCCTGAGTACAGGAATTTTACATCCAGATTTCCAGCTTTAAGAGCAGTCTTATCATATTGACGTTGTTTCACACTTTCTGACTCTTCTTTTACAGATGCTGCCTTTGGGGTTGAGGTGAGTGGAAGATTTCTTTCTGTCACTTCTCTCAGGTCTGTGGCCTAGTAAAGATGTAACCAAAGAAACAGGAAGAACTTCAGACTTGCCTGGCTGTTTTTCATCCACCATTAAATTACTGTCATTGTGATCAGATTCTGTATGTGAAACATTAAATTATGCTGTTCTTAGCTCTGCATCTATGCTGTATGTTAATAACATAGTAATAGCAATGACATAATTTTTGGATTAATTAATTTTTCACCAACTTTAAACAGGTCTAAGCTTTAAACTGGTAATGGATGACTGGCTCTAATTGATAACAATAGGCTGTGATATCAGAACCTACCCTAAGGCAACCTAGTGGAAGAATAAAATACATGGCACACTCCAGCTTCCACACAGCAAATAATCAGTTTTAATCCTCTGGAAAAAAACATATGTTGAGAATGAAAAAATAATAACTGAAGTGCACAGGAATATAAGAATGGGGTAACAATGGATAACCTTAATAAAATGATGCCCAGTGAGTGTGAGGAACCAGCACTGATTTACCCAGTCTTGGGGGTCACATGGCTACAGCCCTCTCATCCACTTCTCCTACTGTGTGAGGTTCTCTGCAGGAAGGATTAACTTGCTACCAGATTGACCCACCAGCACATGTTTGTGCTATGGTAATGAAAAACACACTGCCAGTTGTATCTGGTCATTGTCTCATGCAAAATGAGAGTTGTGAATGTAAAATCTCTTCTCCCCCCTGTTGCTGTGTGTTCCTTTGGCAGGTGGACTGCAGTAAGTATCCCAACACTACCAATGATGAAGGCAGAGAGGTGTTGGATTGCGGCAAGATCCTCAGCCCCATCTGCGGGTCTGATGGAGTCACTTACAGCAGCGACTGTCTGCTCTGCTCCTACAACATGTATGTACTGACAGAAGATCTCAGGCAGCAATGCTTGGGACTTCAGGAAGCACCACTTTTCCACAGTGATCTGTCATATGTCACTGGTGTCCATTCCTTCAAAATAAGCTTGGTTATCACTGCATGGCACTCTGTTGCCTAGACATTAGTTTGGTCCTCAAGTCCTCCAAGGTGTAATTTATTTGCTGGTGTAATTTATTCAGACTTTTCTTCTCCACCTCAAGGATCAGCCACATGATAGTCCCTAGAATACATCTCATAACAACAAAGCAGAGCTAAAGAATGGGAAGGTGGTCTGCTCTGAACTGCTCACAATAGTCCTAAAGCTCCAGGGTCTTAACATTCCTGCCAGCCACTCAGTACTAGCTGGTCAAGGAACATAGTACAGTCTTGTCTCTCTGTCTCTCCATGTGTGTATATATATATATATATATATATATATATATATACATGTCAGATTGATAA
>JAOEGS010006515.1:0-37630 GCA_025447755.1 Corythornis vintsioides | reverse complement strand
CAGGGGGGTTGGACTAGATGATCTTCTAGGTCCCTTCCAACCCCTAATATCTATGAATCTATGAATCTATGAATTGAGCATTTGAAAATCCTGAGTCACACAGCTGTCTGAACACTATTTGCCACAGATATTATTGGGTGAAATCACCGTTTTCATCTGATGATGGCTTCAACAAGGAGTACAGTACTTTGTTTATGTCGAAGTTAGTGTCACCATTACCGCAGCAGCATTTACGATACGGGCTCTACATCACTGGAGTCAATGTGCCACCTTACTCATGCTCCAGCCCTGGGCTTTTTCTCAGCATCTGTTGCTGGCCAGTACAGGGGGGAGGGCTTAGGGTGTGTGTGGAATCTCCTAACATCACTTATGTATCTGTTGTTGTGAGCCTTTTTTTGTGAACATGCATTGCATCTACCTACAGGACTACTGCAGTAACTACCCAGCACCCAGTGATGCCTGCACTATGGATTACATCCCACACTGTGGGTCTAATGGTGTAACATATGGAAATAAATGCTTATTCTGTAACACATTCCTGTATGTATGAAAATAAATCTCTTTGCTAACTAAATTAGCTTAAACTAACTAATCAGCCTTGGAGACTGATTGGAGAAATGTTATTTTATTTTGAGTTTGCTTGTTCTCTTACTAACAAGGGTCAGTTTTTTACTGGGATAATTTGCTAGGAATTATTTTCTTTCAGGTTAGTAGAGTTTTTCATTTTTCCGTTAAGTAATTGTTGCAGAGCTTTCTTCTGGCAAACAAAGTCTATTTCCTACAGAGTATTTGTTCTTCCTTTAAATTAAGTCTTTATCTTGGCTTTAAATGTTAGTAATAAAAGGAAATAGCTGGAATAGTGATCAGAAATTTTCTCTTTTGGTTAAGTTCCTCTAAGAGATATTCTTCACCAGGGGGAGAGACAAGCAGTAAAGGCCCAGCTGTTCTGTCTCTGAGGTACAGATTTCTTTCTCTGCAGGCAAAGTCATCGAACTCTTCGCTTGAGCTATATTGGAACATGTTAACTTCTCAACAGGCTTCAGCTCAGAAAGAGGAATCCTCCCTGGTGATGTTCCCTGTCACAGATACTCCCTTAAACCCTTGATCTGAACCTTGAAAGCTCCTTATGAATCTTGAAACCTCTGCTCAATAAAATAAATAAATAATCCAGCATTTATGTCTTGCATTAATAATATGTATCATTTTGGTTTTACATAAGATGTTGCATGATTACGTAACTGCAACAATCCTGTGGTGCAGGTATAAACAAGCAAATTACAGGGAGAGGGAATACATTGCTCTGATCTACAAAGAAACCAACCCCAACCACAAAGGCAGTGGGCAGATCTTGAGGGCATCTGCCTTCATCTAGCTTTTCAAAAGTAAAACAGGGCTGGAGATGCATCTTGGTGCAAGACTCCATTCTGTTGAGGGTGTCTTGGACAGACCCTGATCTTGTCTGGGAAGAACTGTCTGCCTCCCTAATGCTGACATCAAATATCTGCTGCCTAACACCTGCATTACCCTATGGTAGACTTGGCAGCACATGAAGGACCCAAGCAAAACTGAACATACACATAGAGACAGTCACAAGACTGTTGCATGTGGGTGTGTTTTGTGACTGCTCTGCAAAACCTATGGAGGAACAGAGTGTTTTACTGGCATAGGGAGCTGCTCATCCCTATCTCAGTTTTCAGGCTTAGCCACAATTTCTTATGTCCATGAGAGAAGTGGTGAAGAAGGGCAGTTCCCAGCTGCATTTCTTCCCCTTGCAAGCAGGATTGGAAACCCACCTTTAAGTGAGAAGCCCTTTTGCAATCCACTCTTTTTCCTAAAGCAAAGTGATGATTTCTCTGGGCAGGCAGATACTGGCTGTACATGTTCATGTTTGCAACGTTCACCACTGTAGGGTAGTGTAAAAAAACAGTGGGCAGTCAGTCCTAACAGACCTGGTGTTCAGAGGACTTCTAGCAATCACTACCACAGCTGTTTCTTCACCTCACCCACCATTTAGCTGCTGCTTGTAAGTAATTACGTCAACTGTCACATGTAGAGGATCATTTGAGATTCTCCAGCCTCTGGAAATCTCAGCTGATGAAAGGAAGGGCTCAGAGTCACAGCGTTAATTTACTATTCATTAACAACAGAGCTCTGGCAGGATGGCATGCTGTACAGGCAGTAGTCTCACAGTCAAATAGTTAATGATCTTAAGTGACTATATGTCACTTGCCAGAGTGGAGAGAGCAGCTCTCTGAAGGGAAACAATTTATTTCCCAAAGACATGATTTTCTGCAGCCATTTAGTGCCAAGTCCCTTCCTGGAGCTGGAATGTCCCTCCTGTGAGAGGGAGGTCTGGGTGGGGGAAGGCATTTCAGTGTCAGATGCAATTCCTTAGGGCCAAGATGAATTGGGAGAGTGTGAGAGGAGTGGTTCAGGGGCTTCATGCTTCTTCTTGTCCTTGTCCACTGAGTGGGGGCACTGGTGGTAACAGAACACCAGGTCCAGCACTTATTTTCTTTCCTGAGGAGCACCAGAGAGGATGAAGATGGCCTTCAGGAGACATGTCTTGAAGACAAGTGGAGTTCCTAAACATGCTCAGGATCCCAGTGGTTCTTAGAGGACATCTTCCAGAGGCTGTGTCCACTAAATCCACCAGGATTTAGGAAAACCCACCAGGCAACTAGGGAAACTATGAGTAGGAATGGATGGGAAGAAGTCCTCCACACTGATGCAGAGTATTCAGTAGTGTAACCAAGGGCAGAGTAGGACCTAGCAACACCCTGAATCCCCTGCCCCATAGGGGGAAGCTCCTTAGGATGGAGAGGAAGATAGTTCTTTTTTTTATGGGCACCTCAATGGAAATACATTTTTTGTTACTGCTCAATAAAATCCTACTACATCAACACAAAAGCCTCTCACCATTACTAATCTAACTCTCCCTCCAGGAAATTCAAGGGAGGAAACATTCTCTGCCTGCTGAGGTATTTTATGGTACAGTTCTTTAAGCAGTACCCCAACACTTTATGTCATTATCTGATGTTTGTGAATTTAGGAAATGCCATTCAATTGCCCCACAACCTGATTAACACATTGCATGTAATTATTTTGGTCTGCTCTATTTTATATCAATGCTTCTCTTTTAGTATGTTGTTCTGCTTGTTGCTGGCCAAAATATACCTCAGGCTAATCTAGACCTTTCTGTTAATGCAGTTTCTCTCTGAGGCATCATTCAAGATAAATGGTTTGTTACTACATTCTTTCTTGATGTGGAGGAAAAAAAAAACCCATAACGTATGAAAAGGAAATTACTTGGAGACATCGTTTTGGAGGGCTGGCTGTGTCACAGCTATTGCAGGGAGGCAGAGTTGAGATTTACAGAGGGATTAGGATGTGCAAGGGATGGATCCTCAGCTTTTTGTTGTTGGTATGGGTAGCCCAGACAGTCAGATTATTCCAGACACCCTTGCCTGTGATATCATCTACACTTATAAGGTTGGAAATATGCAGGCAGCAATCTGATAGCTGAACTACAAGGATAAATATTAGATGAGTGTAGCTTAGAGCGGGGGCTTTGCTTGCAGTAAATTGAATTCAGGTTCTCGTAGAAGATCCAGTCCTGCCCCCATGTGCAGAGGTCTAGGAACAGCAGCCTAGTTTGGGGAGCTCTCGCGGTGTGACCACATCGCAAGTCAATGGCTAAGAAATGCACTTTGCATTAGTCTTTAGCAGCGGAGACTGGCACACAATACCACTTTATTCTTGGCTATGGTGCGGTGTGTGACAACAGGATACGGCAGCGAGGACAGCGCTAGGGCTGTTGGAATACCCACACACACTCTTGCATGCACAGATCCACCTTTTTTATTAAAAAAAAAAAGAAATTAAAAGTATAATTTCTCAGGTAGTCAAATGAATCCTGTGACAGTTTTAATCTAAAGTAGGGAACATAAATTAAGAATGTTTTAGGTCATTGTAGATGATGGACTTCCTGGAGATAGGACTCTCCAGACCAGAGGAAAAGGTTCCCAGGAAAATACCACTGCTATGGGAAGAAATAATGGTGAATTATTATGGCACTGGATGGAATTTCCAGAGTTATTAAATTTTACCTTAATAATATTACATCATATGACTACTAATGTTTACCCCATTCATGTACCCATAAATTTACTGAATGATTGCCCTCTAGGAACTTGAAATAATCAGGAAGAGCTTTATTTAAGCTGTTATGTGGATCTCATATCTGTAGAAACTTTAAAATAATCCTATGCCCAGTCTTATACTTTACTGTACCATCATGCTACTCTTGAACATCACAGAGGGGTTTGGCAGGTGGGTTCATTTTGTCCTTCCCATTTGCAATGTGTACATTTCCCAAAGCTCACTCTTCCATGCACAAGGAGATGGCTGTTTTCTACTGCTTCTAACGCCTGTTTTCAATCCATATGCTGCCCTGCAATTACTTCTGTCCCATTCCTTCTGTTTCTCACTAATGGAGTAGCTTGTGCAATCCCCTGTCACACCTAGCCCAGCAGCTCTTGCTGTCCTGCCCTGACTGCTACCAATTGTCTCCCATCCTTTCTCATAGAAGACCCTGTAGCAGGACTCTTGCTTCTCTTTTTTTCCCCACTGCCCTGTGAATCAGGAAGGGATTACAGGAGGAAAAGAGCTGATTTTGGAGTAATCCTGGCTGGTTAGCCAGACCCTCAGAAGCAGCATCAGAGGGGTATCTCCCCAGAGGATCTAGTGATTCTGTGAAAGGGTATGTGTTGGCCAAACTTGAGAATGATGCCACTCCCTAGCAGATACCCTGTCACTCCCAACAGCTCCTGACCCACCAGCGTGATTTCATTCTGGTAGGCAAGGCAACAGGAGAAGCAGCACAGTTTCTAGCAACTGGGGATCTCAGATCTGGAGCTGGATAGGGAGAACCTTGGGTCACAGGGCTGAAGAGGAGACAGACTGCATTCCTGTGACCTCACTAACCACTGCAGAGCCAGTAAGTGCCATCTCCACCAGCAGCTGGCACAAGTTATGGAGCCTTTCAGGCTTTGGCTTTTGTGGCCCTGGAGAATAATCAATATTAATGCTTCTGTGATAACTGCTTCCCTTCCAAATATGCTCACAATCAGTTCAAGGAATTTGAGATTCACGTCACTTGGGGTGCTAAGAATGCAACTAAATCAGCTTTCAAAGGAACCCTTCAGCTTCTGATATATGTGAATGAGATCCAAATAACATTACTCATTTATTTTTCAGGAAAATTAACTCATTGATATGAACAGGCCAAATACTGCATGCTCTGTTCTGTGAATACAATTCCCTTACACTTTCTGATACATTTTTTAATTTATCTGCCCATGCAAAGACTTGAATATCTCCCAGGATAAGAAGAAAAACTATTTTTATTTTCTGTTTAAAACACAAGCTGCCTTTAAGCCACATGTATGAATCAAGCTTCTTCTAAAGCAGAAATATGTTCCATCCCTCCCTTCTTCCCCTGACTACCTTAAATTAAAAAATAGATTATTTTATGCAATATTCCTTATTTGTTTTCCTTGCAATAGAGTTGAACCACTTAACAGAACCCAGCACATTCTTCATTTATCTTCCCTAAAATAGGACTTTCAGCTGACACTCTAAGTTTAATTCCCTATGATAGAGGGGGAAGCCTAAGGACTCACCTTCTATTTGCAGCTGCTGCAAATTTTTCTTGAATGCATTTGCTATTAAGAAGCTCATTTCACCTGAACAGAATACCACTCACCATTAAGAGGAAACATTAGCCCAGTTCAGATTTAAGGCTACTTATTCTCAGCATTTCTTAATTAGGCTCATGATCATTACCAACAGATTAACAGCTCATGTTCCTACATAGAAATGTCTTATTACCTAAAATTTCTGAAGTTTATGTTTTCCTGTTGTGATAATTATTTCCTTCCTGTTGGTGAGAAATCCACTGAGTGTACCAGGAAACTACAGGAAATGGTGTGGACAGATTAATTGAGTTCTCAACATCTTTAAAATACAGTGATGTCAGCCAAACCTGAGATTTTTATGTCTGTAAAAGCTTAGAGCATTCCATTTTGCTGTCTCCCCCACTTTGGTGTACCATGCAAATCTCCTGGAACTCAAATACTGTCTAGTGTATGGAATATGGTGTGCACAAGTTAAAATACTTCCACCAAATGTACTTTTTTTTTGCTTTACCAACTTCCATACATAATTTCACAACATCTACTATTGAGACAGTGCTCTTGCTTGGAAAGTACAAATCACTCATTGTTAACAAGCTGGGCGTAGCTCACATTTTTTTTTAATTCTTCTGGCCTTCTCTCTAACAAACAAGTATTCTTTAGAGCACAGCTCAATAATCAATACAATTTTCCTAGTTTACAGAGCAAATAATTACTTTCTGTGATGACTTCACAGGGTTGGGGAAATGTGTATATATAACGCGGAGAGAAGCCTGAGAAACGTCGACTGAACTCAGCAGCAACAGATTCAGAGGTAACCGACTATACAACCACTTCTGCTATGAAGACAACATGGAGTGTTGCCCTTCTTGGGCTGATGCTTCTCAGCTGCCTTTCTGGTAAGTTGTTTGGGTTTTTTTTGTTACAATCTACACTAGTATCTCTAGCCCTCCTGAGCCTTTGCCTACATATGTATAAGTATATATCCTAAAGGAAAGTTCAGCCTTTTGGCAACATGATGATTTAGTAATATGTGAGCTCTCTTTTAATGAACTTTATCCTTGTGTAGATAAATATAAATAATTAGGATATATTTGTCTGATTTAAGCTTATTAGCCTTAGTGAGTGGGGATAATACTGCTACAAAAGGAGAAAAGTTTGTCTTATTTCTTCTTTCGTGAGTCAAAATTTCTGGCTTCACAAATAATTGACTTTTTAAGTATATAGCTTCTCATTTACTTGGAGTACATAAAAAATTTGGAAAACCAATCGCTCCTCAGTAATGAGAAACTCTATTTGGTTACTCTGTTGAGAAATTGATGATTCCAAAGGAATTTTAGTCATGGATATTGTAAGATTTTTATGTTTTGTAATCTCTGTTTTTATTGTAGATACTGTTACTGCTCGACGGGTGAGTAGTAGATCTTCTTTGTCATTTAGTCTTGATTTCTAAGTTTAGATGAATAATTCATACTCTGTACCCCAGGGAAGGTTTGAGGGAGAAAAGAAGGAGGATGAGTGAGAAAGGAAGAAGTAAAGATACCCTTAAGTATTATACTGCTTCTTTCCCCCAAAATAATATCTTTGTCAGAGAAAGATAACTTACCATGTTGATGATAAAAAAGACAGCAATAAATAATGTAGAGTGAGAGTCAGCACAGAACTGAGTGCCAACAGAAAATCTATACAATTATTGAATAACTGCCTAAATATCCTCCCTGTCTTGATTCCCCAAGGAATGACCATTTTTATCTGTAATTCTTGCCAAAAGTACTGAAAGTCTTAATAGCAGGAAGGTGCCCTTTTATGCTATAAGAAACATGATATATTTTGTTCATGTTCTTCTTCACCATGGAGCAACAATAGAGAAAAAAAAAAAAAGACCAACAGCAGTCTCCCAACTCAGTTAAAATATGATTAACACAAGCACACTCTTCACTTGGAGAAATGACAAGTTCTCTTTAACAGGCTGCCTGCACTAGATACCCACTGACTGGAGGATTACTGGTTGCCTGTCCCCGCAACTTTGAACCTGTTTGTGGGACTGATGGGGTGACCTACCCCAACGAGTGCACCCTCTGCAAAGAATTATTGTGAGTATAAGGTCTCCTAATTATTTGCAATGTCAATTCAAGCAGCAGACAAAAGTCTCTGGGGTGGTGACTAATTGTGGGGTGGACTTGATTTTTCATAAGTTTCTGTCTTCCCTAATGCCCTAATACCCATGACCTTCCATGTCCAAGCTCCTGAATCCGATTAATTACTGGGGCTTTACAAGTGGAGAGAATTAATGAATGAGCTGACTACATGGTATGAAAAGATGAATCCTTTCTTTCCTTTTCTCTCTCTCCCTCTAGCCGTAACCGAGCCATTGACAAGAAGCATGATGGCAGATGTGTTAAGGTATGGCCTGAGATTGCTTCCTTCTCCTGTTGCACTGAGCAGTGGTGGGTGAAATGATGGCAGCGAGATAGACAGAAGCTTTGTCTCAGATTAATTATGTATTGAAAGCACTTAATTTCAAATTGTCAGAAATTGAATGAAAATGAAGAATTTGAGATTTGTAAGAACTGTTTTAAAATTTTGTTTAAACAGTTAAAATCAGTGAGTTGTAAAATGTTATCTTGTGTATAACACCAGACAAGAATGCAAACATTTGATTTCAATAATTCTTCAATGTTATGAAAACACTTCTCTTTAGATTTAGACATGAAGGTTTGTTGAAGCTAAGAAATTCCCAAAGGAAGTTTGGATTGTGACTAAATCAAAATTTTGTAACACAAAGAATGATTCTATCAGAACATTTATCATAAAGTTTGTTTACTAATATGTGGAGCTGCCATGAAGTGGGGAAGTATTTCTATTTTTAGTTTAGGGAGAGAAAATAAACACACACTCTGGCTGTGTAATTTAATGTAATACAGCAACTTCCATTTATTGCACTCAGAGTAACTACAAAAACACTGAGGTGAGTCTAAATTCCATTTTCTAGTGGCATTGACATTTTGAGGCAGAAGTTACAGCCACATGAGACATTTTAGGCAAAGATCCTTCACAGTGGCGTTCACAGTGAAAATCCCAAAGAAAATAGGGATGAAGCCTATCCCAAAAAAAACAAGGTCATGCTCTAACCATGTTCAGGATTTTAACTGTGTATGTTCCTTCAACTCCACTGTGCTGGGGTTGGAAGCTCCTCTCCCCTTGTACCTTGCAGCTCTGGGGAGAGGGGAAGGTGTCCCTTGAACCATGCTCCATTACACAGAACTGATGCAAAGAGAAGCAGAGTTGAAAATTAAATTCTGTGATTTTTTCAGATCGACTGTACTGGACACTTTAAATCAAGCAGTGGTCAGGCAGTCCCCTGCACCATGGAGTACATGCCCATCTGTGGCACCAATGGGGTTACCTACTCAAACAAGTGCAACTTCTGTAATGCTGTGGCGTAAGTGAAGGGGCTGGGTCATGGGAGGGGATCCTGGATCTTTAGGTGCTCATGTTGGTATTTGGATTGTAATAAGGTAGTTTGCCTTGTGAAGTGTCTGTGCTGTGCTCATTCATTCTCAACTCACTTTCTTCCCAAAGGAATGGACTTGACTTGAACGTGCGTTATCATGGACCATGTGCTGAGCTTCCCTCAGACAAAGAGGTAAATTTAAGGTCCAGATACCTGCACTCTTAACTGCTGTTACAATATATTTACAATACAAATTCACTGACTCATAACTAAATAATAAAAACACTTGCACTGTCCTGGTGTATTTGGCCTGCAAATAGAATTTGAGTTAAAATATGACACAGTCAAAGGGTAGTGAACCAAATCCCTAACTCAGATATGCAGACCCTCTTCTGACCTGGGAAAACATCAGTCAGAGAGTTCTGTTTCCTTCATTTACTGGGAAAGCTGTCAAGCAAGAGATTCTGCTGTATCCCTTCTGCAGGAGAGCAGGAGGGTCATATACTACTAGCATTATTAGTAGCAGTGATTCCTCAAGTTGACTACCTATTGCAGCATGGCTTGTGACGATCCACTTTCTGTATGCTTGCCTCTGCTAAACCAAAGCAAACAGTGGGAGAGCCAGCCTGGAAATACCAGCATGGTCATTTAACTATAATAGTATTAGATTTTTTTTCCCCTCACTTTCTCCCCACTTCAGGCTGAGTTTGCAGACCTGCTAGAACAAAAGAATCTTGCACATCAGAAGTGCTTTTATGCTTTGCCATATCATAAGCATTAAATAAACATAAAGCATTTATGTAGGAAAATAAACAAAAGCTTTAAAATGTGTTGTTACTCCATTATTAGCAAATTGACTGCAGCGGATACATGGGCAACAATCGCATCTGCACTTCTGAATATAATCCTCTTTGTGGCTCTGATGGCAAAACTTATGGAAACAAGTGCCAGTTCTGCACCGCTTTTTCGTAAGTATAGAGCTGTTTGTGTAGCCTTGAAACCAGAGGAGCCAGAGCACACAGTGGCACCAGCTGCTGAGGAGGGCCCAGAGTGCCCATTAGCCCCTTGGTAAATCCATCACTGCTTCATCTTTCTCTCCTGGTGTTCACTCCTATGTCACCCCCCAGGCACTGCAGATCTTAAGGCTGAGTCCTTCCTTCCTTGCAATTAAATCCAGATCCCTGTTTGGAGGCTCATAGAGTTTCTGACTCCCTCCTGAAAGAGTGATTTAAACTGTGACTGTAGGAGGTGTCCCAAATTATGGGGTTTGTCCCATATCTCTCTCACTTGAAAAGTATGTAACCTGAGGAATAAGGAAAGAGGTGAAACATTAAGTGAATTGCTTTATAACTTGGAGAACACAAGTGCATTGTCTTATTTGGGTGAAGTTAGACTATAAAAATGAGATCTATGACTGTAATTTTGGTCTCCTTCATTCTTTTCAGGAGAAGCCGGGGAACTCTGAGGCTCAAACACCGTGGCCACTGCTGAGCACTGGAGCTGTCCTATTCACCCTGACTTTTCCCTTACCAATCCTTCAATCAAACACGCTCTTCCCTGCTCCCTCGACTGTTGAGCATTGGTCTCTGCTTTGATTGATCAATAAAATAAATGCAGACACTCTCTTTGCCTTGGACTGTTTTCTGTTCTGTTGGGTTTTTTCAGTGCAGGGATAATGGTCTTCAGGCTTTTAGGTACTTATCTTTCAGGCAGAAGTTGTGAAATAAACCACAATAAAGAGCAAAGATAACACCCAACACACACCAGCCCAAACCCTCATAGGAGTGTATCTCTCCATTCCAAAACATTGGAAGAAACCAAGCCGCTATAAAATACTGCCACTTTCCTTGTCTTGCAGAGGGTAAATGGATTTTTCTTCGTAACAGCACTGAGTCTTGGAGGAGTTGGTCCTTTTAGGGCCCCTGGAATTGGGGAATGGCCCTGGGGAAGTGTTAAAGAGAGAGGTATCCATGATCAGCCCTACTTGGCCACACCTGGGCAAGGGGCAGATCTGGCAGTAAGTTATAAAAAGGAGGTTTATGGCAGAGGGAGTAGGCTATCTCATAGGGAAGAAAATTAGGAACTGCTCCTTCCTTAAAGGGTGTGTCTATCGAGACTGTGTAGATCAGCAGAAATTTGCAGCAAGCTGGGCAAGGCTGTAATGAGCCTAATGAGAACTCCAGAATAAATTAGACTGGGCTTTCAACTTCTTGGAGAAGAGACCTGAAAAGTTGTATCTGTGGTATTTGAGGCAGAGGTAGGACAGGGGAGCCTTCAGGAAAAGGTCTTGGATTTTCTAACTCTAGGAAAGAAGGGACAGAAGATATGCTGGTAGCAATATGCTAGCACAATATGCTTTCTATCTTGGAAAAAAAAAGGTATGGAGATACCATCTTTGTGGGAACTTAAGAGTGCACTGGAGGAGTAATGGTATCTATGAATGTTCATGATGATGAATCTTTTTGTGTGAGTCAAGGAGTTAATGTGCAAACAGCCCAGGCAAAAAAGTCCTAAGTGCTCACAATCCCTTCCTCTTCCTTTTTCCAACTGTCATTCTGTTACTATGTAGCCATAATATCTGCTGCTGATACTGAGGACAAAAATTTGTGACTTCCAAGAGTTTTGTTTGGGTGTTGTAAGTAATTTCTTGACCAGGAATTTTTTAGGTGTTTCCAACTGAAAATTAAGAGGTTTGTCCTTTGCCATATACTAGTACAGAACAGTGCTGTCCTAGGAAAAGGGATGGAACTTCTTATTTTTAGGTTGTTTTCTTTTCTGTTAATACAGGCAATGTAAATCTCATCATGTCTTTTTGCCTGCTCTTAAGACAAGCTGGAGAGTCATTATAGTCCTCACAATTTACTGGCTAGTGTGTGTGATAAATAATGAAGGAATAGTCAAAGTAGTGGTGGATGTGAACAGGGACCTGTCAATGCAGGACACATCTCTACTATAATTTCTTCCCATTCAGGAGATTTACAGGGCAGCCACAGACCAGCAGAATTTTGGCCATAGGAGGAAATTGTCTTCACCAAGCTTCTAGAGTGAGTTTCCCCTGCAGTAGTATTTTCTGCCTGAGGAAGCTAGATACTTACTGAGGAGTTCAGAAGTCTTTAGAAAAGCTCAAAGAGCTTCTCACCTGTAGGGAAAAGGAGGGCAAAGGGCAAGAACTGAGTATGTGTCTGTATCCCAGTTGCCTTATAAACCTCTTAGCAAGAACTGTTCAGAAGTTTGAAAGGTTTGTATTGCATAAGGCATAACACTGGTGTGGGACAGACAGGTACTCAGCTTGACACAAGTAAAACTCCACCCAACTGCACCCCTTGGACTGTGAATCAAGGTCTAGTTGTCCTTCTGTCCCTGGTTTTCAAAGAAGTCAGAAGGACAGAAGAATTTTCTCCCCTACTCCTTCAAGAAGCCTGTTTCAGATGTTATAAAGAAGTGGAAAGGGGTAATAACAATAATCACTTGGTTGGTCAGTCAGTCTCTTCCTCTCCTCAACCCGGAAGGGATTGGTCCCTGTGGTACATTTGCTAAGGCTTTAACCAGTCAGTTATGCTGCAGCAACTGACACGTTTGGGTAGATAAAGGACTGAGGCATTAAGGCTGTGGTTGTGAGCAGTGACGTATGAAACTAGAAAAGGCAAACAAGTAGTGCTGCGAGTGGCAGAACTACGCGTGGTTTTGAATGGTGATGCAGCTGACTGACTTGATAACTAAATTATATGAGAGACTGTGTCGTGAGCTCACCCTCAATAGACATCTGAGAATTCACCTGTCAGTCACGGTTTCTCTGCTGTGTGGATTTTAAGATGTCTAGCAAGCTGCAAACTCTAATGCTTCTCAGATGTAGGGCATTCATAACATTGTTCTCCTGCAGAAACTCTCTTGCTGGCTGAGTACATTAGTAGCATTTTTTTCCTCTGTTGTTAGGAAAACATATTCAAATATATTTATTGATTTATTTTCACTCCTATGTCACAATTGGTTGGAAATTGCTGCATATTCAAAATTAACTTGGGCAGATAATAAACAGATATATCTGTATACATTGCTCTCCTAGGGTTTGTATCCTTAGGAAAACATAGTGAAATTTTAAGCTTATTCTTATCTGAACAGATATTTTGCAAATGGTGCAGCTGAACACAAATCCTTGCACAGATCTAGCTGGAAATAGAGTTCAGGTCTCCCAATTCCCCATCAAATTCCCTTCATTGCCAGTCACTGTGGGAGCGGAGCCCTAACATATGTTTGTGAGTGCAAAAAAACTGGAAAACATTGACAGCTAGAACTTAAATAGTTCAGGGAAGAGAGTCAGCAGTCCTATCTGGGACTGTATACACAGCTATGAGAGCATGTCACATTGGAGTGCTTCTCCACCCCAACCCAACAAATTTAGAACCATCCTCAAAAATAGCCAGGGAACAACGTATAATTGGTTTCACAGACAACGCATTCTCATGCTGTGCTTTATTTCGTAATGTCTAGTGAGTGTCATCAAACCACACTCAAAGCCTTGGAGCTCGCATCCAGCAAGGACCCAGAGAATGAAAATTACCAGCTTCCCTGATGAATCACTGCTTTGAAAATTCACCCTTGTGAGAATCTTGTGACTATTTAGAAGAAAAAAAAAAAAAAGATATTACAAGCTGTCTATCACTCATATAATTAGCCCTTTCTAGGTTTGATGTGGACAGGGCAGCATTCCTAAAGCACTATAAATGTGGTCAGGACCAATAATGGCTTTAGAAATGAAGTGGAGAAGTTCTCACAATTAAGGTGGGGAATGAGGACAGCTATGGATGGACACATAAATACACAGCAAGGCAGGTCTGTGTGCGCACTGTGGGTTCCAGTGCCGAGACAACACCTCCTGCACAGATAGCCTCGCCTGGACTAAAGAGCTACCTGCAGCATGAAGGCAACAGGTGCCTTAGTGCTTCTCAGCCTGCTGCTACTCTCTTTCTTCTCAGGTAAGTGATCTTTTCCCTAGCCCAGGAAAAAAATCCACAAAACCTTTCCTGACAACTGCAAACTTTAGAGAGCCTTGATCACCAGATAACAGACTTGAAGATAAAGCTGAACAAGGAGGAATCTACAGGATTTGCTCACTCATATGACATATTTCCACTCCTCATGTACCTCCGCAGTGAATAACACAGTGGAGGTGTCATTGGGAGACAGAGCAAGAAAATTCTAAATCAGCTCTTGCAGCAAATGTACCAAAGCAGAACATAATTATGAATTTTTGGTACAAATGTTCACTGGAGAATTTTGCTGAACCAGTTAGAGAAGAAATTCATTCACCTCAGGGTCATCAGCTCTTGTTTTGATCCTAAGCATCTTGGTAGTGTTGTTTTCCTTGGAGATGTGGAAAAGTAATTAGATGAAAGTTTCAGCTTTCGTTTATGTTGCAGAGGAAAGCTTGAAAATTAAATTCAAATGTCCTCAAGGAGTCAGAACAAAGAGGGCAAATTAAAAGGATTCAGCATTTATTTATCTGGAGATTTACAGATCTTTCTGATGATCTGGGGAAACTGAGTGATGATTTTTTGAACATATAGGTCACATCAATATTATCAATTGATTGCATCCATCTAACCTAGCTCTGCAAGATTTGTGGCAACAGTTTTTTAAGAATGTTCTGAACAATAATTATTTATACTTGTTTTCTGTGAATAATGTGAATAAAGAATTCACTTGAGAAAATTGCAAGCAGTTCATGGAGAAAAGAGGTGAATTACTTTGTACACATTATTCATTATGAAATATTCATCTATTTCTAATTGAGTCTTAATTGGGACTGGGTTCTGTCAGAGTTCTGAAGCTTCCTTCCAAGGCCAGGCAGAATAGCAGAAAACTCTCTGATCGCCTATAAAATAAACTGATGTCAACAGGCATCATCACAAAGTCTTCTGCAGCTGCATGTAATATTTATAAAAGCTACGTAATGAGCTATTTTGTAAATAACATGCAGATAGCCATAACAGTGACTTCACAAATAAGGCAGCCTAGCTTCACCTGAGGACATAATAAATGCACCAGTGCCAGGGATAAAATACAAAAAAGCAATACAGTTGGCACAAGAAATAGGTTGGACTGATGGATCATGGTCTAACTGAGGATTGGGTGGGACTCACAATGTGTCCTGAGTGTAGGACAAGGTCACAAGGCAGTGACCACTGAGTACAGCCTTTCATCAAATCTCTGCAACCCCACTGCTGGGTATTTGTCCCACAGTGTTGTGACCCAGATGCTCCAAATCTGCATTCAATCCAACCTTAGTGTCAGGTTCCCCCGTAGAGACATTGAAGGGTCACCCTGTCTCACAGCTCTGACTCACCCTAAGCACCTGACTGCAGTTTTTGCAGTGAAGAAACACAAAGAGGATGGACTGATTAGCTTCAAGCCCAGAGCCTGTGCTTACAGTGGGTATTTTTGCACTCTTACTGATCAGCACTGCCTGTTCTGCTCTGTAGCATCCCATGATGTCACTTTGTATCTTTCCCAGGATGAACTTGTTCTGGAAGAGCCTCTGGGCTGTACTGTGCTGAGGATGGCTGTACAGCTGACTACAGGGTCTCATCCTCCTCCTCCTCCATGGTACAATCCTGTTAGCAGTACCAGCTGTTGTTCAGAGGTGCAGGAGTCTAAAAGCCTCAAAAGTCAATACAGCTTTAAAATCTCTGCTGAGGTGGCTCCAGATCTGATATGGCAGCTTGCTTCCCTGGGAGTGGCTGCCTTCCAGGAGATTGGGTTGTGTGTCTGAGGTGCAGTTAGCAGCTGAACGACTGATTACATGGTATTTTAGTAACATTTTTCAAAAAAGCAAAATACTGAAAAGCAATTCAGATAATGTATTTCCTGCCCCCTCCTCCGCTGCGCAGGATGACAGAGTAGGAAAAACCTGCTGTATGTTCCACTGTGGTTTGTTCAAAGGGTTTGTGACTTTAATTCAGCTTCTATCAGAAAATAATGCTGACGTGTAAAATCTCTGAATTTTTATTTCTCTCTTTTTAATTTCAGATGTAGCAGGTCAAGACATTGAAGAGGTTAGTGCAGCTCTTTCTGCTTACTGAATCTGCATTTTTCTAGAGGACTGTTCTTGTGATCAGGAAGTTGGTGCGTGTTAAACACTTTTTAATGTCTGCTGGGAGCAGGTGGGTCCTTCCAACATTTTGGGGAGTTCACCATTGTACTAGGGATGTTATGTGTGACCACATTTGGGAGTAATCCAGGGAAATAGATGGTTTGTTTCCCATGATGCATCCCATGATTAGGCCTCGGGTGTTTGCAAAGGGTTGTGTTTGTACACAGCACCACTTTGGTCCGCTTTGCTCAACCGTCCAATCTTCTATTTAAACAAATGGACTATTTAGAATGTTTTATCCCCACTAACAATGTCCATCACTGGGACTTGTCCAGGGCCAAAATACCTGTACATTTCCTGGGCACTATTTTTAACTCCCCATAGATTATGATTTTCTCTTCCTTCTGCTGGGAAGGCAGAAAGCTCAGCAAACTCCAAGCTGAGGGTACTGTTTCGCAAGATGCATGAAGCCATGCAGCTCTGAGCTAATGATGCCAAAAGCCTTGAAAGAGCATCAGTGCTGAGTCTTCTTCTACATGCCTAGGCTAATCCACTACTGTCTTTGGGAGATCAAGACTTCTCTCAGGTGACTACAGTTTCCTTCCCCAAACACAGGGCAAAAATTCTCATGAAATATTGTTTCTCCTCATTTCTGACAGGGCTTTTTATTTCAGTAAATAGGCAGTGTCATCACTGCCACTTTAGTCCTCATGTCAGAAAAAGCATTACATCAGCCACCTTGAATCCAATTTGGAAAGTGAAAGAAAGGGTATGGGAGTCCTGAAAGGGTTTTTTTATTCCTTTTGCAGATTTGCAGAGAGTTTATAAACAGAAGCGTGTACTGCACAAGGGAGTCAAATCCTCACTGTGGCACGGATGGCATCACGTATGGAAACAAGTGTGCCTTCTGCAAGGCAGTGCTGTAAGTAAAATCAGAGCACACTGAAATAGCAAAGAGAGTTGGCTCCATTTCCATGTACTTAATGTTGTTTTTAATGGAGGAGAGACCCTGCATCCAGGTATCCTCTTGTGTGAGCCAGTCCCTGAATATTCCAGGTGGAATATTTCCTCCTTGGAATGGAGCTGCGTGAATGCAAGTTAATTTTAATTCATTTCTAGGCTTTTAATGTTGCTGGTTGCCATGCTGAGAGGCAGCACAGGGCCTGGGAGGCAACTGCATCCTGACTATACCTTCTGCACGCAATAAATTGATGCACATTTCTCACTATATGCCACAGGCTGCAACTCTCACTGCCCACACTTCTGGATACTGAGAAGTGTCTGGAGGAATGCAGGAGCTGAGTCGTGCCAAATTATTCCTGAAAAGTCTGAATGGACTTTATGGAATGAGACTCAAAATCTCAAAGGAAGAACCTGTTTCTCTTTTTCATGAGCTCTGTCACCTTTTATAGGAGATGCAACAGGAGCCAGCACCCCTGGATGGAATGTGCTTGCAAAACTTTCTTTTTTATCTTCACAAAACATTTGGGGAACACTAAAGGCTACCTTATCCTCATGGAAATCAGAGAAGAGAAAGGAGAGGAGAAAATGTCTTAGTGTTCCCTGTGAGGCATGCTAGCATGAGTCAGGCAAATGGTCCTGTTTGGACAGATGAGCTCCCTGTCCCACACTGTGCTGTCTGCCATACACTGCTTTGTCTAAGTCTGACTTGCTCCTTTTACAGGAGAAGTGGAGGAAAAATAAGATTGAAGCACTTGGGGAAATGCTGAGTCCTCACTGTCATGGAGCAGCAGCAGCTGAGTCCCGGTCAGCAATGGCTGCAGACATCTGTGCACAGACACGGGAGCAGCTTGCCTTCATCTCCACCATCCCTGCTCAATAAAATAAAACTCAGCATGACTCCTTGGCTGGATTCCTTTTTCCATAATACCCAGAAAAATACTTTGATACAGCCGTGCTAGAGCCTAATGCGTGGCTTCGCTATTACATCACCCCCTCCTGGGAAGCAAGGCGCTCCCTGTGCCGGAGCAGAGATTCCCACGGCTCCCATGGGCAGTGTCCTGTCCCCAGCAGCCATAGCTCTTCTGTCCTGCCTGACAAATTGGCACATGCTTTCTGGACAGCCAAGCAGCACAACCACTTGTGGGCTCCTGCCCACCTCTCCCATCCCAGAGGGTGGATGACAGCGGGTGCCTTTATTCTTTACCCAGCCTCCGTAGACATGTTCCTTCCTCTCTTGGAGGTTATTGTGGGAGGGTGACAGGAGAGCTGGTGAACAGCGTGACTGCATATGCCTCATCTTCTTTGGAAACCAGAGACAAACAAGCTGAGGCTAGGGAATATTGCTCCATTTAAGCCTGCAACAAGAAGATGGCAGGTGGAGGCTGGTTTTAGGCAGAAGCTTCAAGGCTCTTCTTTCCAAATTGGTCTCTTTCTTCTTCCTTCTAAGAGAACGCTTTGTCTTGAAAACTGTGAACTCACTAGCATTAGTTTCCTGCTGCCAAGTGGCTTCTCATGCTAATAAAATTATATTTAGAAGAGCACCAGATTGTATAAAGTGTCAATAATTAAAAAAAAAAAATAAAAATTCCCTGGAGGAGAAGAGCTGTGGGCTTCCTCTTCCCACCTATAGGAGAAACTCTCCCTGAATCATACAGAGACCTTGATTTTCTAAACACAAGTATTTGTATTTATTTACAAACTTTAATGTGCATAGACTTTATTCTTTATTTTTTCACGCTGCTCCTGTCTCCCTTCTTGATGCCAGATGGAAAATCCTTCTTTGTGCAAGCCTGAGAAAATGAATTCTATCTCTCCCCATTCACTATGCAAAATTCACACAGGAAAATACTTTTCGGCATCCCCTTATTAAAACTTTGGCAGCAGATCAATGGGACACCAGCTCCTTCTTGTTAAACACTTAACTTTCAAAGGGAGCTTTAGATTTTATCATGAGCCTCAGGGGTCAACATATTTTGCAAGCACCTAGAAGCTGAGCATCTAAACCTCCGGACCTTGTTTGGACAGAGCTTGAACATTTTCCTATCATGCCACAATCTACTCTTTGAACTCAATTGGGGCGCAATGCCTGAAAAGAGAGACCTTAGCAAGCGCTCAGAAGATTTAATGCTAGCTTCTCTTCTGATAATTCACATTTATGATGCCGATTCTGGCAAATCCTTTGTCATTTGGTAACTTTAGAGGCAGCATGTGGGTGGCAGATGGCCAGCAGTTGAACCGTGCAGGCAAAATTCTGCATTTGCTGGTTTGAAGCTTTTCTTGGACCAGCCCTTTTATCCTTATGTTTTTCCCATCCCAGCTTACTGGATGTGGCAAAATATCCTGCTTCTTCTTGAAAGCAGTCTAACCTTCTCTGTGTTCCAGGTTGTATAGCCAGGGGAAGTGCCCTTGTTTGGTTTCAAATTCAAATGTTAATGTTAGTAAACTCAACAGCAAGACATCTGGAACAATGGACAGGATTGAGGGGAGTAAGAAGCACCTCCTGACAAGTGGTCATGAAGGACATGTTGGGAAAGTGGGACTACCTTCCTCATCAATCCTCCTGCTTGGAGCAGATTGACCTCTGCATGTCCTCTCCTGTCTGCGAGATCATCACAGGTAACCCCTGTGGCGATCCATGATGAATGTTATATGGTCATGTACCAGCACCATATTCAGAGTGCAGGAGCAAAAAGACTCCATTTTCAAAATGGAAAGCAACATTTTAATAAGAAAGGAGGTTATGGGATATCTTTACATCTGAGATCACACAGAATGGTAGGGTTTGGAAGGGACCTCTGGAGATCTAGTCCAACTCCCCTGTTCCAGCAGGGTCACCTGGAGCAGGTTGACCAGGAATCATGTCCAGGCAGGTCTTGCTTGAATCTCTCCAGAGAAGAAGATTCTACAACCTTTCTGAGTAGCCTGTTCCAGGGCTCTGACACTCTCACAGGAAATATGGGGTTTTTTTCTTGTTCAGATGGAACGTCCCTTGTTCTAGTTTGTGCCTGTTGCCCCTTGTCCTGTTTGCAGGCACCACTGAAAAGAATCTGGCCCCATCCTCTTGACACCTGCCCTTTAGATATTTATAAGCACAGATAAGATGGCCCTCAGTGACTCCAAAAATCTCACAGCATGTTCCTATATCTAATCTTTTTTAGTCTGGAGGTCGAGATAACAAGGATAGATCACAAGAGAATAGAAATCACAACTTTGCTATTTGATAACCATCCTCTGTTTTGCTCTGTCAGTGCAAATGGCAAATAAAACTGCAAATGTCTCTGTACCTCTACAGACCCAACCACCACCTCCTACACTTGCACCAGGGAAGTGGAGAATGGGAATAATCTTTGAGGAAATTATTTCTCTCAGTTGAGGAAGCTTCCCAGAACTTCTTCCCCAGAAGGGGCTGAGAGACGCCAGCGAATGGCTTCTGTCATGGTCAGTCAGGCCCATTGCTCCAGATGACCACAGCAGCAGTGATGCTTTATTGCTGCTGGCTACATTCACTCATGGTTTGTGTGCTATGCTCACCTGCCCAGCTGGGCTGCTGGGTGCCAGGGACAGGGTAGGAGTACAGCAGTGGCCACAGACTGTCCAGCCTGCACAACATCTGTGTCTGGCTGCCTTTCCCAGACACATACCAAACCAGAAACAAAACCTTCAGCCACTAGTTTTACTTTGATTTCCTTCCTCCACCTTTTATGTCATATTGGTTTTGTTTGGATTTTTTATTGACAGCTTTGAAATGTGAGTCATGATCCATTTGAGATCTCTCTCCTATTAGATAACATGAGCACCTTTACAGCTTTTTATCTCCCTGGGGAGGAACAGGCAGAGGCTGGGGTTAGAGCTGCCCCAGGTACCTCAACCTCTGCCAAGACCTTCCCAGGTCTTGCAGCAGAATGAGGACCTTGTGTTCACTGCATCTTACGCAGTTCTCCTTGGCAGTTAAAACAATGGAAGAATTAAATTTATGCATGATTGCTTTTACTGAAAGGCAGCCATTTCTCACAGCTGGCACCCTTCCATGACCAGACTACACATGTGGCAGAGGGGAAGGATGTGTTCCCATCTTACAGATTCACTCTGCTGGTGATGCAGCTGATACATTACTGTGTCCAGGCTCTTGGCCTGTTTAACTTGTGCGCTCCACTACTTCCTCCTCCTCACCCAACGCAGGTACATGTCACTGTCACAACTCATTTGAATCCTCTGTCCTACTTTTTTCCCTTGACATTCACAGTGTTTGACAAGGTTTTTCTAGCTGCCATGGGATGATCATAGGGTGGTGGTACTGACTGCAGGCTTCCCACAGCCTGGCTGGTGTCTTTTGCAACATTTTGGTCTATGTTGGTGGCTCTTCACCAAACTTACTCCAGTTTTTCAATGTCTTTCTTATACTGTGGTGGAGCTCAAAACTGAAAATGGAAGGGAAGGCTGAGCTATGGGGACAAGGTAAAGGGTTGTTTAGGCAGGAGGTAGAAATGCAGGAGTATGGCAGGGAACTGAGAAAACATACATGGTAACAGTTCCAGGGAGCAGCAGGAGGGTATCAGTCTGTCTTGGGTCCTTTAAGGGTTAGAGAACAGCTGAGTCTGCTCTGGGGTGAAATGGGTCCCAGATGGTGACAATCACACAACAGTTTCCCCCATCACAGTTGAATGACTTAAATAGGAGCCCAGAGAAAAAGTTTGGCTGTTTTACCTCCCTTCAGAGAAACCACAAAAACAAGGTGAAGTGTTTGCTTTGGGCTTAAGAATTTTGGTGGGGAGATATTTTTTTTTTTGTGGGTTTGTTGGCTTTTTGGTGGTTTTTGTTTGTTGGTTGGTTTTACTTTGGTTGGGGTTTCTTTTGTTTGTTTTGTTGTCTTTTTTGGTTGCTTGGGTTGTTGGGTTTTTTTTGTGGGGGTGGTGGAGGAGAGTTTTCTGTTGGATTGTTGTTTGTTTGGGGTTTTTCCCTTAAGTAAGCAGTGTAGTTTAGGAGCTTCTCATAGGTGTAGCTGCAGTAATTGTGGCTAATGTTGGTGTCTCATAAGGCTGCTCTAAAAATGCTGGGGAATAAAATAAAATATAAAATGCTTGTAGAATACAAGGGTTACCACAATACATGAAGTGAGAATGGGGGCATAAGATCTATTACTATAGAAAAGCAGGTGCCATATATAGAGTTGATTGTTTTAAGAGATGGCTCTTCAAGATAGCACTTTGGCTTTGACACCACTGGGGCACTGAGGGACATGAGCCTCAATAAGGTCAGTTTCTTGGGTCTCTGGAAGGAGCAGGGTTTTGGTAGAGCCTCAATCAGAACTTGAAAGATAAGGTCAAAACACAGCTTTTGCTGGGCCTGGAGGGATGCCCAGACCACCTTGAGGGTGGCCCCAATCAACAGCTTCAGTGCTTGTAGTAGGATTGGACTTGATAGCCAGCCTATGGTGTAAGGGCTTCCTGATGATGTGTAAAAATGGGAGTTGATGTGTGATAGGGTGCCTCCCTTTCTGAGCTAAAACAGCTCAAGTAACCAGGAGTAAGCAGGAATGTTGGTATTGTACAAAGGGCTGGCTGGGACACTTCTGTCCTTCTTAACAAAGAATGTTGTACCTTTCTTTGGGAGGGTGATTTCTGTGGAGTCACCTGTGATAAAATCATCAGCTACCTGAGCCCTGCCCTGTAAACTCATCCTCTGGTTCTAGACATGCCCTTAACCCTTATTCACAGTTGCAACAGGTAAGTGGATGTCTGATCATGGTGGCCCATTAAAAAGGAGCTAGAACAGACAGGCTGCAGAAGGTGACCTGTGCTCTTCCCCTGTTCCCATGTGGTGACAGGCTGCCTGGAGGAACGGGCCAGGGCGGGTTCGCTGCGGGGCTGCCGGTTCCCGGGCCTCGGGCTCCCTCTTGTGTCCGCTGGGCACATGGCGAGGGAGGCACAGGCCCCGCGGCTGCCCGGGGGAGCTGCGCTGGCCCCGGCTGAGGATGGTGCTCTGGTCTTGCTGGACAGGCCGGTTTTAAAGCGGGCTCCTAATGTCTATTTTGTGTCAGCCTTTGAGAGCAAGTCAATGCTGCTAAAACGAGCAGAATGCTGCCTTGTTGCCCTAATGCTCTATATGGTGTGACCTGGCTACAGAATTGATTTTGCCTTCCAAAAGTTTATTTAAAATTAAGAGGTGCCCCCAGCAAAGCTGTGCACAAATAACAGTTATTCACCCGCACAGACTCAGAAGTTTCTCAGACTGTAGTATGTATTCTCTCTTCAGTCTGTATTGGCTGATTTTTCCTGAGCCAAACAGCTGTTCCTGCAACAGATTGCACTGACAGAGCTCCATGGCACTAAGCTGTTCTAATATATGGCTTTTGTTTGTTAATTGTGCCTCAGATCTTCCTTTCAGCAGTTTTTGCCCTCCTCTCCTGAGACCACTGTTGGCTTGGGGTGCTCTGAACTTGTTCACTGTGCTCCTGCATGGCCCATCACCTCTCAATGAGTCCAGGTGCAGGGTGCAGTCTTTACATACTCCCTTGATAGAATGGATGAAAGGTAGCCCTACCCAATTATTTCCTTGGCCCAAGACTACTCGGACTACTGTCTTCCCCAGGGCATTGCTCACTTCTCCTGCAGACGCTGGAGGAAGAAGTTAGGGGCAAAGAAATGCAGCTGGGATAAATTAGGCTTTGTACCTTTAGTATTTGGGGAGAGCTTCCAGTTATACTGTTGTTTGATGTAAATATTGAGATCTAGCGTTAGTGGTGTGACTCCAGTTGTGACACACTTGCTCCAGTTTTTCTACTGATCCAGTTTAAGCTTGGACTTGACATCTATGAAGGTCTTCCCATCTGCTCATGCTATGTCAAAGGGAGGAAGTCATTGCCTACCCTTCTATCTGAGCAGCTATGACATGGCACAGCTGCAACAAACTCCTACCCAAAGAGGGTCTTGGAGGACCTTTTGCTCCTGAGGGTGCTCTGCTGTTTGCTGTTGTCTTGGTGGCCTGTTCAGATGCTGCTAATCCACTGGAATGGTCCAAGCTCTGGCACGGTCTCCAAGGCCTGGCAAGGTTATGCTCCTCCTCTTGCGAGCAAATTACAGAGCGATGGAGTCCGGGCGAGGGAGGGGGGGATGATGGGATAGTGTAATACCAGCGATGGACACTGGATGCTGCCACAGACCGGGTGGTTTTATTAGTGGTACAGTGTTCAGAGAAGCTCAGCTTTAAGGCTTCTGGCACCAGACTGTGATTCTTGATATGTTTTATGTGTTGGGTTTGTTTGGTTTTGGTGGTTTTGTTTTTGTTTTTGTTTTTTTGTTGGTTGGGTTTTTTTTAAAGCTCCTGGTGTGTAATGATTGGTTCAGAACTAAACTTCTCCATTCATATATATTTATTTATATAGCTTAAGCCTTTCTAATATGAGGTCAAAATTCAAAGATAAACTTATTTGAAAAAAAATCAGCAATGATCTATTGCAGGGGACAAATATTTCCAGTGGATGAAATCCCAGGCCCTATTTTGTTTGCAAGTCTGGTTAGCCCTGGGTCATGTCATGCAAACATTTCCCTGGTAGCATTAGGAGCCTGGCAGATGCCACAGGTTTTGAGACAACAATGTGACCCTCCTGCCAAGCTCTGATAGCAGCCCTTCCTTATTCATGCCTTCCCAGGGTGCTCTCCTCCAGCTGTGCTAGTGCTGCAGCCTTCCTGATGTCATTAGCCCCACCTTGGGAGACAGCCCTGCACCCTGGAAATGAACTTAGATGTCTGATATAACAGATGCTGTACCTTCTCTGCAGAGAAGGGTGGAGAGACTGGGGTGGTGGCAGAAAAAAAAATAAAATTCATGTCACATCCACAAATAGACTGCAGTCATAATTTTTCCAAAAGGGCTTTGAGTGTTTGTGATGGACTCGTCCTGGAGCTGCAGGGGAATCTGTCCTTTTTTTCTTGGAAAGTTGACAGCAGACAAAGTAGCTATCTCAAGAGTCAGTGAGAAAAGGTTGCTCCTTCTGTCTGATAGAGAACTCTGTTCCTCAGTCTGTGGGGAGGTATCAAATCACCATTAGCAGGAACAGATGGTACTTCAGCAGTGCTGAGAAAGAGGGATCTTTCCAGCCCTTGTGGACAGACTGCAAGGGGCACTGGGGTGGCCCTGCCCTTTACCTACCTAGAGCTGTACTCATCATGGCTGCTGACCCAAAGACTTATGTTTGTAATGCCAAACCTTTACTGTTGACTTCACTACATCAATAGCTGTAACTGGTAGGTTTTTGAAAACTAGAACTCTGCTGCAGGGCCCTGCAACAGCCACTGCAGAGCTCCCCCAGCAAGCAGCAGTGCAGCTGGAATGGCTCCTTGGGCACTGCAGTGCTGTTGCTGGCACAGGAAGAATAGGTTGGTGTGGCTAAGGGGGGTGGCAGGGAGCCTCTATGGCAAGGAGAATAATGGTTAATGTCCTGTAATATGCAGTCCATGTCCTACTTCTTAATTTGATTCTTTTATGGTGATCTTGTGGCAAAATATTTTATGAAGTATTTATTTCCTTTCCCTGTTCTGGAAAATGGAAATCAACATAAAATAAGCATAAAGAAGAGTGTAAGGGGAAGATAAAGTCCCACATATTGTGTTGGGGAGAGCTATTTATGTGGGTGTGCAGAGACCCCTTCATGTGGAAAAGCTGTTTTATCAGCTAAACCTGGAGGAGAAAGCACTGGCACAGCTGTACGTACCTTCATGCTACAGAAAATGTGAAAGCATTTCTATTAACCAGATAGACTGGGAGAACATTGATACCTTTTGCATAAAGCTGAATTCAATAAGCCAAGTTCCTTGTGGGGCACTGAAGGTTTGCTGACCCAACCTGTACATGGCTCAAACAGCTTTGACCAGTCCAACCTCACACCCCTTGAAAGCAGATCTATGCTGTTGAGACAGGAGGCATGATGAGGTGTAAGTAGAGATGAGACTTAACCCCTGCTCTCAGCAAATGAATAGCCCTTGGTGATAGTACTTTGTTAATGAGAATGAAGTGAAACCCACTTGAACTTTCCTGATGTGTCATGGTTCTGTCACTGCCCAGTTTCTGCTGGAAAAATAATGGAAATATGAGAAGTAGATCAGACCATGTGGATCACTAAGACTGGGGATCAAAATGAGCAGAAGCTTTCCTAAAGATCAGCCTTATGTGTTTGTGGCTGTGGCCTTTCTCTAGCAATAGGAGAAGGTCTCAGACACTAGATACGGTGTTGAAAGCAGACATGATGGTCATGGGGAGATGAGTGTCCATGGCACTCAGCTCTAGGACATGACTGTGGGTAGGGACTTTCTTACCCAGTTAATGCATCCTTTTTAGCATGAGCAGAGGCTGAGGGGAGGCAGGACAGCACAGACCTGCTGATATTCCTTCAGCTTTATTACTTTCAAAGCAGTTGTGTTGTCTTAAATCCTGTAGCACCCATGTCTCACTGTTACTTGGGAACAGGAGAAACAGCACTGATCCATGGGCCAAGGAATGGGTTGGGCAAATACACTTGTTATTAGGCCCTTTTAGGGATGGAGAGACTGTTTGACATGCTGCATGAACACCTTGCCCAGGACTGTCTCTGCTAGGTAAGATAAGGTCACTCTGTGCTGTCTCCTGCCCCAATAAAGCTGGTGCAATCCAGCCATTGCATGTTGTCTCTGGTAGAAGCTTTAGCTCAGTCTTTTCTGTTTGGTTTCCTTCCCAACCTTTAGCACCTTGCTACAGTGCTTGTCCCATGCCTAGCCCAAGGCTCAACCCTCTGGAAAGGTAAGGCAGGATAGGTGTGTAAAGATCAACACATGAGAGTTTGCCCAGTGCTGGAAAATCTGCTTATAGGTCCCCATTTCCCTGCTTAGTGACTGAATAGTCTGACAGCTGAATGCTGTTGCTAGTCTCTGGCTTGGTTCAAGTTTATTTGGAGGTGATACTGTGACATTTTTCCTCTCATAGTTCCTGGAACTGTGCCCTGTACTTGACTGAGTTATGCTCTGTGGATCTGTAATTATCTATGGTGCCTACATATCCATTAAGGGATTTTATATGTTAATCTCCCAAGATCTCCTGCTTATTTTGATGTTTTCATCTCATCAGCTGCCATTGACCTTTGAATGCAGTGTGCTAGGTTCACTGTAGGATGAGCAGAGATGCATGTAGCCACTTCTCCATGCCAGTCTCTTCCTAACTCACCCTTATCTCTGACCCCTAGCTGTGTAGTTGGGCTCCTAGCACCCAGCTGAGGCTTCTGGACCAGCACCGAGCTGTGTGTCTCGGCATACACAATTTGACACGTCGTTCTGTGTGTTGGAGAGTAACAAGTGGTTCTGCATCATTGATGTAAGTTTAACTAGATAACTATTTTATAATGTCTCTAAGTTTAATACCAGACAAAGTGTTTGTCAGGGATTGCTGTAATGAGTGAGTGACAAGCCATGAAGTCAGTCTTGCCACTGACAGCTGTAGCATTGCAATGCTGAATTGGTGCCTTTCTGCTCTCTAAAACCACGTTGTGCAGTTTACTAGTTGCAGAACTAAATCTATTGAAATTTAGGTAGTTTTGGTACATCTAAAATATCTTTTCAAGGTGGTGTTTGATAACTTTTCAGTCAGCCAATCAATCCAATCATACCACATTAAGGAGAAAAAAATTCACCTTAAGTTACTTGTGTTTTTAAAATTTAGGACTTGCTGAAAGTAGAATTGCACATAAAAAATGCAATATTCTCATTTTGTTTAAAGTAGTCAGAATTTTCATTTACTTTCTTTCAGCTGTGGCTGCTTACTAAATTAAAAACAAAGTAGCTTAATAGCTTCTGAATGTGGTTGTCCCAACTAATACACTATTTGTGGGGTGGTGATATTGCTCACATGTGATTACATACCCAACTGTATCTGAAGCTCAGGTTTTTTCTTTTCAAGTGTTAGACACGAATTACTTAGTTGTAAAACCTTTTTCTATAACAAATTTAAAACATACCTGTTATGTCTAGTCACATCTGTAAGGGACTGTTGAGACTTCAAAAAATCACTGCATCACTTTATCATTTTCATCTCTGAGGCAGTTTAATATATTAGTTTTTTGGAAAATGTGCCTGTTTTGGTCCTGATTCAAGGCCTATCCATCATTAGCACAGCAGAGGGACCCAAAAGTCACACTGGCATCAGTTGGTCTTTAAGCATCTGTTTGAAATTCACCTACTAAATTGGGGCTTGCAGGTTTCACTACTCACAAATGTCATGTACTCATGTATGTCATAAAAAGCAGACTGAATCTTATAGAAAGCAGGATAAGGAATTTGTAAGCTTTGCAGAAGACAATTCCAAAGCCATCTTGGCTTGCCCTAGGAAGCAGGGCACCTTAAAGTTTTACTAAAATTTGCTAGTTTTCTTAAATTATTCTTCATGTGCCACCATTTGCTCTATGATCCAAAGAAATGGAAAACACATGAGGAATAAAGTTTGCTTACCAGTAAAATTATTGTCTTATAACACAAGCTGTTCAATTTATTTATTTTTTTACTAATCTGTGGACACTTTACTCCAATATGTAGCAATTTAAGCAACTTTTCTGAGCAGCCTGTGACTCGGTCACTTGTGCAGCTATCTGGCTGTGTAATCTGTGTTCAGAAAGAAGCAAGGCAGACCCAACTCAAAACCAGGGTTTGATGTTGTGGCAAGTAGAAAAAATTATTTGCTGGAGATGGAAATACCAAACAAATCTGAAGGTTGAGATGTTTGGCTTGAGCATTGTTATAACACTGACTGATGTTCTGATCCGGAGGTTGACTTGCCTTCCTCTCAAGAGCAGCACTATCATGAATAGTGATGAACAAGGCTCTCAATGTTAAATGCCAAATGCTTTAACATCTCGGGCGAAGACATGTAGTCACTAAAAATGTGATGCAATTACCTTAGTGTTTCAAAACATTAAAAGTCAAAGTGTTCCAGGGTGTTGCAAGGGAAGGAGGGGATATCTCTTGGCAACAGTGACTATGCAGGCTCTGCTCCAGGTCAACCAGCACTCCTGAACACAGGAGCTGTAGTCTACCCTGGCTCCTGCCATGGCTAAAATAAAAGCTACTCTTTTCTGATCTGTAAACACCATGAAAAATACTGTTGTGTGAGCAGGGTAGGTGTGTAATTTCAAATAGACAGTTGAAAGAAAAACAAAGACCAAAAGCCAGTTTTCAATTGAGTGTTAACGATGCACTTTGGTGTGTCCACCACTTTGGTGTGCCACCACCCATAGTGATAAGGACATTATGCAATTTGAGAACAATCTCCTTTTGACTTGTGCCCATTATTTCTTATCAGAAAATTGATTGGAGGGAAAACTTTTTGCTAGGAAAGACATAGAAATTAGTGGAGTGGCATTGTGCATATCTGTATGTGGCAGGGAAGCACAATCACAGAATAATCATGGTTGGAAAGGATGCCAAGCTCTGCACAGACTCTTGAGAACTAGAGCATTCAAATGCTCACAGTATCAAAGCAGCATCAAAGGATCTCCAGAGAGGAGCAAACTTCATAAATAAGCATAAATAATGAAGCCCAGGGATGTATGAGAAAACTTATCAGTATATAAATAGTTCATTTTG
Organism: Corythornis vintsioides; assembly: GCA_025447755.1. Taxonomy (NCBI): domain Eukaryota; kingdom Metazoa; phylum Chordata; class Aves; order Coraciiformes; family Alcedinidae; genus Corythornis; species Corythornis vintsioides. The sequence goes on along the minus strand of JAOEGS010006515.1, from coordinate 7,828 downwards.
AAATCCTACATTATAAACAACTATCAGAAAGGAGCTGATCTGTGAATGGTGAGGTTGAGGCCTCATGTGGTTATCTGGGATCTAAAAGGTAATGGAGGGTAGTAGTGTAGGGGATCTGGAACGGATAATTCAGCTGGGTAATAAAGGTCTAAGACACTGTGGTTCCAGGAGAGTCAAACTTGGCATTGTAAGCCATCAGAGACATTTTTCACCATTCTCTAGGAAAATCTAACCAGACAGAAATTATTCACCTCTTGCCACAAAGCTATTCCCCCACACCTTGAATGCTCTGAGTTGCTTATACCTAAACCATGTCCTGATTAGTGAGGAGCCCTTTAAAAGCACAGATGTCAGTGTAGGACTCTTAACTTATGGCTGTCACAAGATACTGCTAAATATTACTTAAACAAGAAACTCCTAACACTTGAAAGATGTACCTTCTCTTCAGAAGAGATCAGGATTCTTCTCTTCTAGTCCTATTATTCACACTCAACATTTCTTTTTCACTGAAATAATTCTCCATCAATCCCCTAGCTAAAGCACTTCATCAGGACCCTACAGTGGGTGCAGTGGTTGTCTGTGCTAAGACCAGCTAGCAGCTGCCACAACTGCTGCAGTGTCAGAGGACTCTGCCCTCATCCAGCATTTCTTGTTCTAAACAGCTTTAGCAAATCAGGACCATTTGTGTACTTTACCCTCTGAAACACAGTTCTTAGCCTAGGCTTCATCCTATTGAAAGTATTCAGCACTTCAACAGTCCTAAATACATCCTGAACAGACAGAGTGGAAAATTGTCTTAAACCCTTTGGCATCCACTTGCTGTCAGTTGAATGTCAAGTCAGGAATAAAAATTGGCAGCTAGCTGTAGATCTCACAGTCATGCAGCAAGATTTGTGAAGCTGAATTTGCAGTTCAGTTCTTGGCTTCAGCTGTCACTCTATGTACCTCCAATGATGAGCATTCATGCCACAGTGAGGTATTAGAGTTGTCAGATATTCAGAGCTTACAAAAATAACTTCATTTTTAAATGGACTGTCTCTTGGTATGAATAATCAGACAGAACAACATACAAAGTACTTGACATGTACTGGAGCCCAGGATAGCCTCTGACACATGAATGTATTTGGAATATTTCTGATTCCATTTAATGCTTCTCCAGAGTTTCACAGAACAGTAAATTATGATCTCTGTAATTAAGCCACACACTCCCTTGCTTTATGATTTAATCCTATTTTTTTAACACAGATTGTGAGAGCAATTGATCAAACACTTCTTGGAGACCTCAACATAATCTAAAAGGAAAATAAATGCTATCAGGGAACAAGGTTTTAAATTTTGCTCTTGATAGTTATGACCAAGGCTCAACCACACTTTGGAAAATCAAATAGGTCAAAACTTCCTTCCCTATCAAAAAGGATAAACAAAGTCAGCAGAAGTATTTTCCTCCAAACTTACAAGTAACAAATACAATACTTTGGGGTAGTGATTTTAATTTGCACTTATACTAAATTTTGGGTGTTGGGCACAGAAACATACCCTGTGTATAGCTCAGTAGGGTCATGCAGACAAAAATGAGCTGTGCCAAGTTCTACCCAGCAGGGTTAAAGGGGAGCAGCCAGCCTTGGCCACTCTTTGTGACCCACTCTTGTCTTCCTGAGCACCTGCAGTCCCTCTATGTGGGACTGAGACCTTCCCAGCATATTCCATTCAGCATCTATGGACTTATTCATGAAGTTGTCCAACTCCTTTCTGAACCTGTTAATGTCACCTGCCTCCACAACACATTTCAGGAGGTTGCTACCTGCTGTTCTTAATTTTAAGCCACTCCTATATGTGTGACCCCTCTTTCTCATGCTGTGGGATTTGGTGAATGGCAGTTTTGCACTTGCCTAATCCACAGCTTTATGATTTTATAAATCTGTCATGTCTTAGCTAAGAAAATCATTACAGCATTTTTGGAAGATAGCCTGTCCAATACACAGGCTTCTTAAAAATAAAATTCAAATTGCAAGAGTAGCCTTCAAACAAAATATAAGGGACACAACATTAGTCATAAGACATAATGACTTGTTAGCAACAGCTGTTACCATCACATTGAGATCATACTCTCATCTATTCCAGTTCAGCTTATAAAATAACTGAAAGGGAGGACACATCTATTTCAGACCATCAGATCTGAAATTCTGGGATGAAACTGCAGTGTCACTGAAATAGAAAAATAAATACATATTTTAAGTCTTCCTCATATAAACCGAAAGAAAGAAAAATCCCTCATTTACTATAAAACTTGTGCTTGTATACCAGCTTTGAATAAAAAGATAGGGGCACATGTTTAAATACATTCCTTTGGTTCTGTTTTCTTTGTGTGGATAGTGTAACAAGCTCTATAGGTGACTTGGGTGCAATGCCTTGACTTTCAATTGTTTAAACTGAATTGTATTCTCTACCATACAGAATATGGTATTCTATACCACGTACCAGTCCTGTATTCCAGTAGCTATGCTTACTGCAGCCTCTCCAGTAAAAGCTCACTGTTCTAACCTCTGGGACTAGATCTGGCATGCATGTACTTAAGTGAGTTAGCCGCCTGGTTCAGAAACCAATGCTAGGAGACAAAACTTAAGAAATTCACCCTCCATACTTAACCAAAGATTTTTATACATCAGGTTTCTGGTTTACCTAGTTTAAAACACAGCTTGGTTTGGCACTAAACCACAAAGAGCAGCGGATAAGAAACTGGATATTTTCTGACAGGTCATTGAGCCAGAGCCTAACATGCTCATCTTAACAGCTCATTCGTGTCTGCTGTCCTGACATGCTGACATTTGCTGTCAAGGTTCCTTTCCTAGGCAGTGAGGTGCTTTGCTATTCAACACCACTGCCTTAATCTGCAGTGGCATGTACCAGTCTCTTAACTCCTAATGCAAGATCGCTGGCTCAGAATCCAAAGACCCCCCCCAAAATCACAAAATTAAGATTAACAATGGCTTCTCTATTAAAGGAACTAGATACTTAAAGCAGCACAGGACACAAGCTATGAAAAAGGTATTTATTATTTACACAACTGCTATAGTTCCTTAAGAACAATATATACCATTTTTATTTGAAAGGGTCAGTTGTCTTTCAAATACATGAACTGCATAATGCACAAGTGTTGGTAATGCCAAACAGCAGTCACATCACACTTCCATAGTGCAGGCATAAGCAGTGCAAGTAAATGATATTTTAAGAACAGTATGGCTGAATATTGTATTTAAACACAGTGTTTGCACTTTGACAAGATGTAGCTAGAAGAGAACAAGGGTTTTGTTCATGCTTTGTTAGGAATGTGACTTTCCCATCTGAGGTTTAAACCCTTTATTTGACATATGAGAATTTTTCAGGCAGACTGCTTTTTGCTTACCAAGTAAGAGTGGGTTTCTCTCCCTCAAACTTCAATCTTTTGTTTTCCAGTTAACACTGCTTTAAAGTACAAGTTCACACACTGGGGTAAATTGCCCACAGAGGTGGTGCTTTCCCATCTTACTGTCTTGCACAGAGAAACACTGACATACTAATACATATCAAACTTAGACAACTTGTAACTTATAGTCTTAAATAGTGGAATGGGAGAGGGAGACTGTTTCTAAAGATGGAGGGATTAGAGGGCTTATACAATTCATACACTGCCAAGGTTGGCTCCTTACTCAACTTTTTTGGTCTAAGTATTTTTTTTTTTCCTAGTTTCAGAATGGTTTTGGTCTCTCTTACGGTTCTGGTTGTATTTTGGCAGCAAAGGAGAGGAAAAAAAAAATAGCAGTAACGCCAGAATTGAATGCAAGAAAAAAGTAACTGACTTGCTTCCCCCACTTTGAGATTATTGCTGTGATCTCTTTTAAAAAACAACAAAACAGCAAAAAAAACCCAAAAAACCAAACCAAAAAAACCCAAAACCAAAATCAACCTACAACCAACCAACTGGAAGACCAAGTATAGCAGTCATTCTGGCATTAGATCCAGTGTCCAGCACTATTATACTCTAGCATAAAAGCAAGGAAAAGTCCAATGATCTTAGTTATGTTCCCTTCATTTCAGTGCCACACAATTTTATTAGTGTTATTGTCCTTGCTTCTTTGAAAGATACCTGAAAGAAACAAAAATACAATTTTTTAAAAAGAGGCACAAATATGTCTATACCTTTTATAAACTCTAAGTATGAATCTGGTTAATTTTTTCACTAGCCCTCCCCATACTGATAACCAAAAATAAGAAATATTATAAATATAATTACAGTATTATTTGATTTGAATGTTTTCTTTCAGTTCTATGATAGGTTATCTCACAGTAATTCAAAGTCATGTTTTTAATTAGGCATTTTAAACAAAAAGGAGGAAGAAAATGGAAAAGGTGTTTTATCCTAAGAGGCTGAAAGTTACATCAGTTGGAAAAGTAGCTATGATATTCCTTAAGATAAAAAGGCCTGTAAGATATGGCACTCCTTCAAATAATTCAAGACACTAATGAACAGTCACCAGTACAACCTGAACAGAATCTGAGTTACTCCAAAATGCTTGCTTTTGGATCTTACAGTTCTCTTGCCACTACAGCTGGAGCAATCTGTATATGTGGTGACACTGAAGTCTTTGTAAATAATCTATTAAAAAATCTAGCCAATTTAACTGACAATGTGAAACACCCAGTGAATTTCACTGCTTTTAAAGTTTAACACGACTTTCTGTTCTAATTGGAAATGAGAAAGAAAACTGTCTTGAGTTTGCAAGCTGTTCTTTGGAGCACTGAATGCTTTTTGAACAGCACATTGCACATACTTTCTTACATGTACTGAAACAGGCTGTTGTATAAAAATATTAAGAAGTATTTTGTCCAAACACTTAGCTAATCATTCTCTAGCAAGCACTAAGTTAGGATGCTAACTTGTGTCCTAAGCATTTGGAAAATTCTAATTCACAATACAGCAATTTACATTTCAGAGCCAATTAATAGCATAACACCACACAACCTGGATAGCACCTGAGGACCACACAGTGACACCCCAGATGTCTGAAGCAACCACCAGAAAAGTTGTCTTGTAACAAAGGACCTAAGATCTGAACTGACAGCCTAACTTTGTAAAGGTCGAAAGAGATTTCCAGGGACTAGGTTCCTTCAAAAATTATTTTCCCTTTAGGAAGTATGATTGGAAAACAACCAGTGGTCCTGAATACTGGTGCTTCATAACTCTAAGTGATATCAAAGTTCATCAGTTCAGTTGTTTCTGGTCTTTGTACAGACAACTTCAAGTAAAACATGATGGGGTCGGGGAAAGAAGGAAGAAAGAATTTCAATTTTGTTCTTACCTTTCCCAGTGTTTGTGATTCAGCTCCAAAAAGTCATCTAATTTTGCTATTTCTTTGAGGTATTGAGTGAGCTTTAGAAGCTCCTTGTCTTTGTCCCGATTTAAATGTGCTTTCATAAAAGGCCTTATCTATACAAAATAAATAAACTGGTTATAACTTCTTGCTCTAAGGAAGAAAAATGCTTCTGACTGTCTATCATTTGCCACCTAATTAAAATATATTTTCAGAACTAGGCTAATTTATAACTTATCTTAGTTAAGAGGAAGGAGAACCTTTTCTATCAGTGGCCACATCCAATTTGTCTTGTTATTCATGCCAAGGGGGCTGCAGAGTTTTTGCTGGGCATACCCACCAGAAAGAAACTTGTTTTGCCTTGCACCTCTTCAAGCCTTACCCTCTCAGTCAGAAAGAATGATAAAATGCTCTTGGACTTCTAAATTTCCACATACTTGGTAGATATTTTTGCAGGATACGAGGGGTTTTCAGCTCTGATTTGATCTGTGTGGCATCACTGGAACCAGATGCTTTTTTTTTAAAAAACAAAAAGCTTTTGACTACAATAACAGCTTCTGTGAAGAGATGTCAGATAAAAAACCTTATCTGACAACTGCTTTAAGCTTGGAACCCATTATACCTGTGCCTTGTTTTAGTGATTCAACATTCCAGTCTGCAGCTCTGTTAACATCTTGACAAATATCTTTTAAATCTGAGCTAGAGGGAGCTCTCTGGATAATCCTCTCCCAGTAAGATCTTTGCTGTTCCTGATTCTCCTCTATACAGTTCCAATTAATGTCATCTTTCTAGGTCTCATCACTTGCTGTCCCCCTTCACATCGTGGATACTTTCAAAGCAATACTATCTTGGATTTCTGCATTTGAAAATATATATTTTTTTTAAATAAGTTTATGAAGTTTCTTTTAGTACCATGTTCCTGTACCATCATCTATAAGTAGAAAATTAAGTTGCATGCTTCTTACTCAGAACTAGCACTGATAATGGAGCACACACTGCCTGACAAGTAAAATGAAGCATTTTCTGTTTTGCAGTCAAAATGGCTCAAGGTATTAATTATTTCCCAGAACAGAATGCTTGCTATTACATTGGCATACTACCAGAAAGTGTTGATATTTGATTATTTTCTGAATATAATCACTCTTGAGATTGAACATCACATATTTCCGTGGTATCTTTCAGCAGTGCCCAGCTTAATTACAACTCACAGATATAATATGAGCAGAAATCAGTTTCATTGATTTTGATACAATCTCACAATCTCACTTAACAGTGAAACAAAGCTTACTGAATACTATTATTAGAGAAATATTAGTCCAGAAAAATAGCAATCTAAATGAGAAAATATGCATCTTTGCTAAGTTAAGCATAGCAAACATGACATCTGTTATGCTTACATACCATCTATGTTAAGAATAGACTTTCTTTACAATACAGCAAAGAGGTATGAGGAAGTACTACTTGAAGTATAAAAAAAAAAAGTAGTAATAAATGAAAATTTAAGTTAAAATTACCTTGAGACCATTTTGTGGATTCATTAGGAAGTTTCGGCCAATATCATCAAACATAATAGTATTTTTTTTGCTGTAATATTCTGAAAATTTTCCCCAGATGACACCAAGAGGCTTCACCTGCAAAGTTAACATAAATAAGGTACCTGAGGTAAATCATATCATATGCAGGACATTAAAATACCAGTCTGTAGGAACCTGAGTCTAAACTCAAAGGGACACTTGCATTTTTTTTCTGAAAAAATAGCAGGTAGTTGGGCTTTAATAGGGGAAGAGATGTGAAATAATAGAACATATCAAATCTCTTTGACGTTAAAGGAAACCTTTCTGTTGGTACTAAATTTTCTTGCAAAAGTTATCTGTTTGATTTGAAAGTAGAATTATCTAAATGTAGTACTCAAAACATTAATAATTTCTTTAGCGGAAAAAACCAACCACCTGTGCTTCCAAAATCCAGACAGTTTTCTTGCATGAAAGCTCTGGCACAACTTTATTGTTGAACTTTTCAAAGGGTCATGTCAGTCGAATGTAAAAAAAGATCAAGGAAAAAAGTAGGTACTTACATCTATTAGTCCCCTTCTAGGAGTGTGCACTGTTATCATGGCAGCACTGTCCAACATGAAAGTTATCTTGTAGTTTGCATTGGTACTCACTCCGAGCTCCTGCATCAAAAAGGTTTATTTTTAAAGCTTCTGATTATGACAGTTTACTGTACAAGTGGAATCACAATTAAAATACATTGTTTGTTAAAGGATGAGCTGAGACACCAAACTGGGAGGAGTGGCTGACACAGCAGCAGGCTGTGCAGCCATCCAGAGAGACCTGGACAGGCTGAAGAGACGGGCAGGGAGAACTTTAATGAAATTTAACAAGAACAAGTATAGAGTCCTTAATCTGGGGAGGAACAACCCCATGTATCAGTACAGGCTGGGGGCTGATCTATTGGAGAGCAGCTCTGGAGAAAGAGAC
>JAOEGS010006513.1:0-30823 GCA_025447755.1 Corythornis vintsioides | reverse complement strand
TGTTGTTTTTTAAATATTAAATGTAAGAACTTTTTTCTTTTCTGGTAGGCTGTTGTAAGATGCCCCATCCTGGAGAAGCCACCAAGGTAGAGCACCAGCAGATCTAAGCTTCCAGATAATTCCCATCTCCTAGCTCTTTCCCACTTGAAATGGAATTTAATTTCTTGGCACATAGCAAGATCCTGACACAACAAATAGAAAATCACTAGTCATTCAAACCAGTTTGTTTACAGTCATCTCAGCTGAGCAGCTACCACAGCCCAATCCCAGGGATCTGGGTGCTACCAGCAGCTAGGTTTTAATTGCAGTTAATGACAAGCACATCAGGAAAGGAGTTTGGTTCTTTGCAGGGTCTACCTGCATTTTGGCAGTGGTGATGGTGTCTGTGTTCATCATTTAAAAAAATCAGCTCAGTTCTCACATACCAGCCATTTAGGGGTGAAAGAAAGTGAGGGAGCTTCAGGAGTTGCTTGTTCCTTTCAACAGCCTGCTGAAAAAGTGGTGCTTTCTGAATAGTCTAAATATGGATTTTGCCCACACCCCTCACTAGTTCAGCTGGGCACTGATCCAAGGTGAAAAGAAGTGATTTTTAATTAATTCTCTGTTCTAGGCATGATTGTCACATTTTATATTAAGTACCATTCTATACATTCTTGAAATAGCAAAAAAAACTCCTCACAGAATGGCATAGATTCTGGTTTGAAATTCAAATAGCTATTCCTAAAACAGCAGATATCTTTCTTTTGATGTTCTCCTTAACTAAGCAACTACCCCTTTGGAAACCACAACATGAAAAGAAATTGTCAAGCATAATGTCAGAAGAGAAGCAAGGGAAGGTGATCTCTGTGACTGTACAGTACATGAACTGCCTGCTCAGGGCTGCCTCTAACAGCTTACCACGAACAACCTCAGAGCAAAAAAATCAATATATCTACTTCTGAGACACTGGAGATGAGCAGGATTCATAGATTCATAGATGATCAGGTTATTTAATAACTACAGCCCTTAGAATCTTCATGGGCTGTTGGAATAATCTGTATCAGAAAGGAACCACCTATGAATGGAATAGGCTGTAAAACAGTCTGTAAAACAGTCTGTAAAATAGTCTGTAAAATAGTCTGTAAAATAGTCTGTAAAATAGTCTGTAAAATAGTCTGTTGACTGCTTTGCTTGTTTCAAACAGCTAAAAATGGTGAGCAAGGTGCAGGAAAAATCACACCCAGAGAGCCCTGTAAAGTCAGGATTTCTCTGTTGGCAGCCACCGAGGCCAACCACACCCAAAGAAGTGTTGGAAGTTTGCTGCAGCAGAAAGGAATCCGTTCACTTTCTAACCTGTAAAACACATCACAAATGCTTGAAAATTGCTGGGATTTCCTAAATGGCATCATCAGTTTGCAGATGTTTTATGGGATCCCCTAAGTAGAAGAAAACCAGGTTGAAATCACTTTGGTTTTCAGTATTGCTCGTTTGTTTTGCTTTGGGGTTTGGTGTTTATTTGTTTGGTTTGGTTTTCTGTGTTGTGGGTTTTATTTCGTGTGTGTTGGGGGATTTTTTTTTTGCTGTGGTGGTTGTTTGGTTGGGTTTCTTTTAAATGAGCAATTCATTATGTGTCCTAAGTTGTCATAAAAGCTGCCAGGTCAGCACTGCTGAGAAAAGACCTCCAGGCTGGCAGATGGAAATTCTATCCAACCATAAAAAAAAACCCCAACTACAAAGATAGAGAAAATAAATGAGATTTAGCACAAGGCAAACCCCTCTGCTTTCATTCTGCAATTAGGTTAATTTACACTGATGCAGAGGTTTTCCAGCTGTGGGCTACTATCCATCCCATTCAAGTAGGTCAGCTACTGTAGATCCTTTTAGTTTGCACAGACTGCTTTGTTTAGGGGGAAAAAAAAATACATCCAACCCTGCCATCATCAACCCAGCATTTTAATTTTGATCCTTTAGTCTGGTGCTGTTGCAGGGGTGTTGAAAACAACCAGAATCTGACAAAATCACCTCCCCTGACCTGCAGATCACCATCAGAGACAGACAAGACCAACCAGAACCTGCAAAAGGTGTAACCAGTCAATTCAGGAGATGCTCCAAGTGATAACATTAAGGGAGGCTGCCAGAGGGAAATTAAATAAACCTGATTTTCTCCAGGCTTATTCCTTGACCTAGACTGTGCCCAAGCAGTAAGTCTGCTTCAGCACAAGCTCAGGGTGCCACCAGCAGCACTGCCTGCTGCTATTGAATTGAGTGATGACTCCTCAATGCCTCTTTCCTATTCTTCTCAGAGAATGGCTTAAATTTACATCTCATTTCCATAACACATCCTTACCTGCCTCTTCTTCAAAAAGAAATTAACTTCTATCAGAATTATATAAGAGGAGAGGGAAGGGCTCCATTTAATTTATTTCTAATAATGCTTTTCTTTGTTTTGTTTTATTTATATTTTTGTTTGGGGTTTTTTTACTATCTTTGCCTGTTATGATTCCTCCAACTTCTGCTCTAACCAAATACTTTGCATAATGGCTTTGGAGGAAAAGCAGCACAGAAAGGAAATATTGCTGCAGACAGCTGTCTTTCACAACACCCATTTGAACAGAGCTTGAGAACACTTGTATTTGTTACAGGGTAAGGCAGCCACAGGCACATTTTAGCTGCCTTTCCACTCTTTACATTGAAAGAAGGAAAAGAATATATTTCAAGACAGCTATACTGCAATTACACTTGGAGCACAGTGCATTTATGTCTCTTATTAGCAGCAACATATCAAATAAGTAGAAGGATTTAGGCAAAACCAATAAAATTGATTACAGCACTGGAAGGGTTGACTGTATTTGCCACATATAGATGGCCACCCACTCATATAGCTAGAGAATCTACATCAGGCAACAATCTATGTGCATCCACTGCAGTAAAAAAAAAAGGATTAAAAAGGAGAGGTTTAAAAAGATTAAAAAGATTTAGGATTAAAAAGACCAGGATGGTGAATGTTAAGAAGCAGGGCTAAGAAGTGGCCTAAGTGACTAAGACATGTGGCCTCCAGGGTGGAGAAAAGCAGGAATTGCAATTTTCTTGTCAAAGAAGGGAGCAAGTACTGCCTCCAGCTTTTTAATTTTATTTCTTTTTTTTTTTTTTCTGCTGGACTTGGAAGAGACAGATCTAGTCAGTTCTACAAAGGCACCTGACCCTTCCAGCCTAATTGCTTCATGGGACTTTTAGAAGCTGTTTCCCTTGTCAGATGCATTCCATGGATTTAATATGGATATTAAATGGATATGGATAATATTGAATATTTAATATAGCAGCAGGGAATGCTGCTATATTAAAAGGAAATAATTTATAATGAGAACCAAGTTTTAAATAGATACCTCCAGCAGTTAATAAACATCTCAGGAACTATGGGCAGGGGAACACTGAGTTTTCTCATCTGATTTAGGCAGAAAATTTCTGTGTGGCCAGATAGAGAAGCATGAAGGAAGAGAAGTTTACTACCCACCCAGATGCCCATGAGGTTTGTGTGCCTACAGGATTAGCAGACATGGATTTATTTCAGCCTAATACCTCCACCCTGCTCTGGATTTGCATTCATGTGCTGTGTCCAAACCTATTGTTGCTTCTACATCCCCATCTCTACAGATGACCTGGTTCTTACCTTTTAATTACAGCCATGCCAGCAAGTTATGAGCTCATCCAAGCCCACTGGACTGTGCTGGGAAGTCTGGTTGCCAATGCCATTGTGTTTCAGTTGCAGATAACCTGAAAAGCACAGAGGCAAGAAGCATGATCACTGCAATTATTGTCATTCTGGTTCTCAGTTTACTGAGTTCCCTCCTGAGTTCTGGATTTACCTGCACCAATGCTGTCAGTAATCCCTACCAGACATTTTTGGGACCCATTGGAGTCTACACTTGGAATTCCTTATGTGGTGAGTAACATGTCCCACACTGACCACTTTCTGCCCACCCTACAGATCAATTCCAGATTAAGAAATATCTGTGAAAGGAAACACTTGGGAAAGCATTGGTGGGGAAGTTTGGTTTGGTTTTTCTTTTCAGTACCAGTAAAACAGTATTAATTACTTAAAGTGACAGCATCAGGAGTAAGAGTCTGGATTCACTGGCAGCAAAAGTGAAAATGAAACAGCCTCAACGGGTGTAGCATCATTTCAGGCACAATGCACATTGAGAAGAACAGAGTAAGCCAATAAATACAGAAGGAAACCATAACAGAAAGGTAATGCATTGAATGTGAATGACTACAGCACAATTTGTAGCCTCTTTAAGACCTTCCATGGCTAATGTATGGTATTTGCAGCACATTTGTTGCTGGGTTACCTACAGAACAGATTAGGCCTCTGAAGTCTAATCTGTAGGATGGACTGTAGCTTCATTTCAGAAAAGTGTGTTGAATGAAATACATCCACAAGAGCATTGAGACAGTGGAGTTCTGGCAGTTAGGAGGACTAAATCACAGCAGAATTTATTATTCTCCAAAAAAAAACCACTTTAACAGATGAAAATTACTTTTAGCAGTCCCTGAGCAGAAAAGAAAACAAACAAACACCCCACAACCAAATCAAAAGAGAGACACTGAATTATTAGAGGTGTGAGCTCTTAACCAGCTCCCTGGAGGTGTCACCCCTTGTTCACCCACAGGCATGAGCCCAGCTGCTCCTGACTCACCTTCCTTCCCCCTTCAGCTTGCTATGGTAATGGCTCTCACACTCAATTTGTCTCGAGAGGATTATGCATCCCTCTAATAATAGGTTTGCACTTGGAAAATTTTCTTTAAAGCCATCTGATTACAGAGTGCTTCAGCATGGGCGTTTTGTCCTTCAAAAGCTCTTCAGGTCCAAAGACACTCTGCTGGCAGAGCATGAGCTTCTTGTTCTGTGAGCCATGCACCCAGCAGCATCATCCCATCCTGGGGCTGAAGGCAAAAAATCAGACCTTGGTGGCAAGAGAATCGTAGAGATAAATGGAGTATGAAATGGGGGGTGTGAAACCCACACAGTGGCTAGCACAGCACATAAAACTAGATGCTGAAACAGCTATGGATGCCTTGAGACAATCAGAAGAGTGAGGAAAAAGCCCAGGTTAGATGATTTTTCAGCTTTGGAGATGAAGAGATTGTCTCATCATATGAGAAAGTTATTTATTTCCAAGCCCAGCACCCATTACACAGCCTCGGTCTGCAAGCTTTGTCCTGAACTGAACAGGCCAAGGGTTTGCCAAAGTAAATAGCAGTGAGAAACTAAAACCCTCATGTTGACTGAGGATTATAGTTTCTTTTTACAGCCCTGTAAGTGCTATGACCTGGAAGTCTCTTTGCCATAGGCATATCTTTGTGAAAACCAATGCACCATTTGATGCATGAATACATCTTGAAGGTCCCAAGTTCTCCTAGCAGATTGTCTAAATGTCAGAGTAACCAAGCTCACTTTTATTCAGAAGGCTACAGGAAACAGATGCAGATCAGGGAATCATTTAGGTTGGAAAAGAGATTTTAAATCCCTGAGCTTAAGCATTAACCCAGCTCTGCCAAGGCCACCACTCAGCCATATCCCCAAGCTCCACATCTAGATGGCTTCTGAACACATCCAGGGGTGGTGACTCAACCCCCTCCCTGGGCAGCCTGTTCCAGTGCCTGACAACCCTTTCAGTGAAAAAAAATTCCCTAATGTCCAGTTTAAACCTCCCCTAGTGCATTCCTATTGTTCTGTCACTAGTGACTTGTGAGAAGGGACCAGCACCTACCTCTCTACAACTACCTGATGGGACATTGTAGAGGGCAACTAATAAGATCTAATAAACCATCTCTTTTTGGCTCATCACAGAGTCATTGAATAATTCAGGTTGGAAAGATGGAACCTGAGCAAAGCTGTGCCAACCCTGCACACATGCCAGGTTGCTCAGGGTTTTATCCTGCTGTGTCTCTGCACACTCCATGAATTTAGACTGATAACAAACAGGCATCCTGCAGATCATCCCAGGGGTGATTATTACATCCATCAGCAATGAATCCTATGGAAAAAAAAATTACATTAAATAGCCTTATCTAAAACAGTCATTATTTTAGCAGAAGATATAGTTACCAATGTCAAAACACTGACAGATACTATTAGGTGGGACAAAAGTCCTTCAAACACCCTCATATTTTACTCATAAAAACCAGTAGATTCATCTTTGTCTTAGTCCAGGTATTTTAACCAATTTAAGCAGAATATTTACAAGTAGCTACCTAAAGAATATTACAGTTCCCCTTCTAATGTTCATCATTATATTTTCTAGGAATCCTCACACTTTTAGCCATGATACTTTTCCCTGTGAGTATTGAAGCAAACAACCTGTCTGTGGAATTGGCCCGTGGATGTTTTCCTTTTCTGCAGGCACACACTGAATCCTCACACAGTTATGGATATTCATACTGGCTCATGCTTCTCATCATTTTTCAGAACATTGCTTCAATCTTCATCATCTACTTCTATGACCACGCCAGATATTCTAAGAAGAAAGAAAAGGAGAGACCCATTGAAAATGCACCAAAGGATGTCATTCTGTTTTGAGGCCAACCCTGAAAGAAGGTGGAAAAAAAGAAAAAAAAAAGACTATTTAATATGGACAACTGTACCCACTCATTTCCACTCAAATTGAAGCTGTGGAAGTTCAATTAACAAATCAACCTATTGTGTCTTCAAAGCAATTTATCTTTACATTTGGGATTAGTGTAATACTTCAGTTTCCACTGGTAAACTGCCTGAACACCTCGGAGTAGATGTGGAGTAGAAGAGCATGATGCCAGCTCCATCCCATCCCAGACCTCATGACTCTGCTCTTCCTGGAGGGACCACTGTGGAAACACACCCCTAGAAGGGTTCCTCCTCTCCATACCACCACCATCACCACCTCTCCAAGGGGACTGCTGCTCTTTTGCCCACACAGCACAGAGGGGCTGGTTTTTACCTCCACTTCCAGGATTTTTCTGGACCATGGGACAGATCCATGGTGGCTGCCCTGGCTCTCCACAGGGATGGGCCAACAGCAGCACTATCAATGAAGTTTTGGTTCACCTTTTGGGTCTAAATGGGAGGATCAGAGACGTTGTTTTGGGATCTCAAGGGGCAGAAACCGTGTGAACTCCAGGTACCCTGGGGATGATGAGAAATGATCACTAAGGTATCCATGCTTCATTTTGTCCTGGCCACTGTCCAGTCCCTGCTTTGGGATGTTCTTGTGTAGATCCCTGTGGCATTACCTTGGCAATCATGGGTAGGTTTGCAAGCTCCAGGTCATAAACAGGAGCCTGAACATGGGAACAAACTCACTGGTGGTCAGTCACCTTCACATCAAACCTCCCAGTGGCAACAGCACCATCCCCTTTCCATGCCTCCTTTGCTCAGTGCTTTCATCCACTGCCAGGGTAGCAGAAAGGGCACCATGGGGATGGGCTATTGACTGCAGAAAGCAACATAGAAGCCTGGTGTCTAGTCCTGTGTCAACCTGCCCTGGGTGTTCCTGTGCTGGCAGGAGGCTTGGACTTGATCTCCAACCCCTACCATCCTAAGACTTCTCCATCCCACTTGACTAAAAGTCTGACAAGGGCAGAGTGGGGCGAGGCTGGGGGGAATGGAGAGGAAATAAAGACAGGTTTCTAAGATCCAAGAGTCAGCACAGGCCAACAAAACATTGCCCAGATGTTACCTGGTCTCCACTGCTGACAAGAACCATGCCTAGAACCTCTCCCTTGGTGCTGCAAACAGAGTCCGTGCACCCGCGAGCTGCTCTGGAGGGGGGCCAAACATTTGCCAGTTTTGCTTTGGCTGCAAAAAATTTTCACACAGTTTCAGCAGCCATCTGTCACTGTTGTACCCAGCCAACATCCATCACACAACACAATCACTCTGAGCAGGCATGTCCTTGCTCACAGAGAAATAAAGTCGTGGTGAGAGAAGAACACCAGAGGAGAGAGGGCACTGCTTGGGCCTGTCTAGTGCACTGTACTCGTTGCTGGGGGGGGGGGGGGAAAACCCCAAAACAATCCCATTTTCCACTTTTTCATGCTTGTTTGTACACGTGGCTCTGTAAAAAGTCAGTCTGGGAGGCTCAAGGGACCTTACTCACCAGCTGACATGCAGTGGTGGAGACACGTGTCTCTGGGAAGTCACAGGGTAGGGAGAGCTCACCTGCTTTGATGTGAACTGCAGATTAAAATCATTACAGCAGGGGAAAAAAAAAAACAGATTTAAACAGTAGTTAAAGCTGGAGGTGGCTACCAAGGCTACTGTGATAGTCTTAGGCTGAATGGTTTATTTCAAATTAAAAGACAGGACTTCTCAAGCTCAACATCACAGAATATTGTTGTGTTTGGTTTTGGTTTTTTGTCTTTTTTTTTTTCCTTTTCCTTTTGTGTGTTTGGTTTTTTTATCTAATTCCTAAGAAAATCAGGCATTTCTTCCTCAGAAAAGATTACTTCAGCACTGGAAGAGGTTGGAGCCAAGTGGGGTTGGTCTCTTCTCCCAAGGAACAAGTGACAGGACAAAAGGAACCAGCCTCAAGTTGCCCCAGGGGAGGTTGAGGTTGGAGCAGAGGAACAATTTCTTCCCCTCCAAGGTTGTCCCAGGCTGCCCAGGGCAGGGGTGGAATCCCCATTCCTGGAGGGATTGAAAAGATGAGCTGAGGGACATGGGTTGGTGGTAGATTTGGCAGTGCTGGGTTAACAGTTGGACTTGATGATCTTCCAACCCAAATGATTCAATGATTCTACCTGTCTTCTGAGAACAGATTGCCCAGCAGCCATCCAGGACTGGCCCTGGCAGGCAAATACCTGGGATGAATAAACAGGAGGCTCAGATGTTCTCAGGGATTGGGCATCTGGTTACAGCCACTGCTACCAGAGGTAGAAAAGAAGAAAAGAAAGGAAGGAAGGGAAGAAAAACATTTAAAGAAAATAGGATGCAACATAATCCTGCCTTGTGTTTAGGATATCAAACAGAAACTGGCCTGGCTCTTGCCAAGCAGGCAGCCTTTGAAATGAATGGAGTTGTGTTCAGTGCACTTATCCTCTTAATGAGGACAAATTCTGGCAGTTTACCCTTAGGTAAAAAGGAAAAAAGCTTGAACTGTCAGCTTGATGTACTCTTGACAAGGGGAAAAAAAAAAAAAAATAAATTCAAGCTCCCATCTTATCTAAACCCAGGATAATTTTACACATTCATCACTCAGCAATAGTTGAAGTGAGTTCCTCTCCACGAGGAGCTCTGTTGCATCAGGTCAAGAGAAGGATCCAGGCAGAAACCAGCTGAAAGTTCAATCCTGCTTCCAGCAGCTGAGCTCTCCAGGGCCAGGGCAGGGTGTGTGCAACATACACACATTTCAGACTGAGGAAACTGGGGCTGTTTAGTCTTGAGAAGACAGAGGGGACCTTATTAATGTCTAGAAATATCTGAAGGGTGGGTGTCAAAGAGAAGGAGCCAACCTTTGCAGTGGCCAGCAATAGGTGTGCCATGCTTGGGAACCCAGAACTCAGTGCAGCTATTGCAAAGCCCTGCCAGGAGTTGGGCAGCTGGAGAGGAACTAGAGAAGGATTATCCAGCAAGGCAGCCAGCAGCTTTCCTCTGCTCTGATGGGCATAAAAACATCTCCCTTCTTTTTCTCTCCAAAGGAGAAATCCAAGTCTGGCCATTACTCCCAATCCATGCTGACCTGTTCATGTTTGCTCTAACTAAATAAGTGACTTCTCTTGCTCTGGCTAAATAAGTCACTTGGCTACTTCTACTAAAGTCTACTAACAGATGTTAAAATAAGCATCAATTAATACATTCCCACCTCAGAAGTTCTGCTCCCTATTTACTCAAACTTTAAGTTAGCTTTGTGGTTCACTCAAAGTTTCACACTGGCTAAGTTACACCAACTGCAGAAATGCTGAATCAAAGCAGCTTTTCCTTTGAGAACACAGGAGATCCTCAATACCCAGGAAATTCTCAGTCACCTTAATGTTTAGCAGCAGCTGAAAACATTTAATAAGACACACTGCAAACCTCCCAGCAGGAAAACACAATAATTTTTTGATATAGGCACATCCACTTGACAGCGTGGCAGAAGCTAGTTAGCTTCACAATTAGAGGGGAAAAAAAGCCAGCACAGCTTTGCTGGTACCCACAGGCAAAAAGGCTCTGTGAATAAAACCCAAACCCTGTCCCCCCAGGAGCTATTCTGCTAAAGAGTCATCCAGCTCCTGCTATTTAAAAATCTCTGCTGGTAGAAAGGCCAGGAGAAACAATCAATGCTCTAAATCACCAACATGATAATGATTTTTAATACAGGGGTAGCAGAGAATTAAAAATAAATATTACTCTTAGAGACTTGTGGCAGGTTTTGGGTGGTGGATGAAAGAGCCTGAAACCAGGATCAGCATGATACAGCATGACAGTGTTTTGTCCTGACATCAGCTTGGGTCACGTTGACTGAGTGCAAATATGGAATGGGTTGAGTTGGGAGGACCTCAGAGATCTTCTAATCCATGGTAGGAACATGGGTAGGTTGCAGACATTTTGACACTGCTGGGCAAGTTGTTTAACCCCAAGGTCAATGGCTCTGCTGAGGTGCCACAGGGTTGCACTTCTGGGCTCTTAGATCACTGCCTGGTTGTCTTTTTTTTTTTTTTTTTTCAATAAACCAGCTGCAAAACATAGAATCCCAGAATCATTTTGGTTGGAAGAGACCTTGAAAATCAATTCTAACCAGTAACCCATCACTGCCAGGGCACCACTGCCCCATGACCCTCAGCACTACATCTCCATGGCTTTGAAACCCCTGCAGGGATCATGGGGACTCCACCACTGCCCTGGGCAGCCTGGGACAGGCCTGGAGGGGAAGACATTTGTCCTCAAGTCCAACCTAAATCTCCCCTGGTGCAGTTTGAGGCCATTTCCTCTTGTCCTAGCACTTCTTGTTGTCAAGAGCAAGAAGGTCTCCTCTGGGCCTACTTTTCTCCAGGTAGAAAAACCCTCCATCCCTCAGTTGCTCCTCATAAGAGATGACATCAACCTCTTCTTTCTAGGCCACAGGACATAGGTGGTGGCAGATATTTCTATAAGCTGTCCTGATACACCCAGTTATCTGAAGGCAACAACCTCCAACCATTTCTGGGGCTTCTGCCACCGAAGGAGCAGCTACTTGTGGTCGTGCAACATCAGAATGACCCCTTGGATGGAAAGGAACTGAAAAAAATCAAACCAAATCCCACAAAACAGCCTTCTCTGCAATAAATCAGGACACTGAGATCTATCCTTTCCTGCTCAGCCTGTTCAAACAGCCGGGTCCTGCTCTGCCTTGCAAGAGACTTCAGCTGGAAAGCAGGAGGGATCCTCTCAGCTTCTCCATCAACCACTTTCCTCTTGGCTGTTTGCCTCGGGAACCATGAGAGGGCAGCAGCCTCCTTCCTAAGCTGCATCACCACCCTTCCCTTGCCTTTCTTTTTCAGTTTTTATCCTTTTTTTGTTGTTGTTGTTTTGCTTTCCTTTGAAGAAGAGTGAAAAAGCGAGGTGAGGAGAGATAGAAGTGTTTTAAAGGCAAATAAAAGAATATTTCTCCTTCTCAGACACCAAAGAAAAAGCAAAAGCACTGCCCAACCTGCACCTTAATTCGAGTTGCTCTTATCAAAACCCCAATTTTGTGGCCAAGCAATAAAGGGGTACAGCAATAACAAGCACAGAGTGGTGAGTTGCTTGCACATGACCACTAGAAGAGGTTTCTTGGTGAGTTCCCAATATTAGAAGAGGTAAATTGTCAAAACAACAACAAAAACCAAGAGGCAGGTGACTCTGGAAGATGTTCATAGCCACTTAACCAGAGCTGCTGGTGTGAATTCTGCAGAGCTACTGAAGCTATCGATTAATAAGGGTTAGAAAAGCAAAGAGAAAATGGGATTTTTATACAGTCCCAGTCTTGAGAGTAAAGGGTAAAAATACTGTGTTTTGCCATGGTTACCAAGACAACATTCACTTTTATTTCTTGATAAATAGGGTTTGAGCAAAAACATCATCCCAAAGAAGACAGCATCACTCAAAATTAATTTCCAGACATTGTTCATTATCTCCTGAATGCAGGAAAGAGTGACCACAGAAGGAGGGATTTCTCCCATTCTTCATCCAAGACTTTAAAGAAAAGGATGCTCCCACAGAATTCCAGCATAGTAGGGGTTGGAATGAGCCTCTGGAAACCATCTGGTGCCACCCCCTGCTCTGGTCACCCAGAGTAGGGGGTCCAGGATCCCAGTGTCATAGGGGGTTTGGAATCTCTCCAGAGAAGGAGACTCCACAACCTCTCTGTGCGGCCTGGGCCAGGCTCTGACACCCTCACAGCAAAGAACTTTCTCCTCCTGTTCAGACTGAACCTCCTGGGTCCAGTTTTCTTTAATAATTTAAATAGTTTAAAAACTAAATTCTTCCTGTGCTGTCCCAGGTGCTCTCTGAGGATGGGAGTGATCTCTGCAGATCACTGCTCCTGCAGCAAAGCTGCTGTCACAGCTACCCCTGAAGGACCTTTCACTATGTTGGAGATCCTGCAGTGCTGACCCAGTTAATTCTGGGTTATTTAAACTGTTTGATGTCCATTTTCACATGTTAGGGATCTGATTCA
This sequence comes from Corythornis vintsioides, assembly GCA_025447755.1. Taxonomy (NCBI): domain Eukaryota; kingdom Metazoa; phylum Chordata; class Aves; order Coraciiformes; family Alcedinidae; genus Corythornis; species Corythornis vintsioides. Next base: position 18,191 of record JAOEGS010006513.1, on the reverse strand, counting down.
TCTCCTCTTGCTCTCATCTGCCAAATGGGACTATTTGAGAAGTAAAAAGTGCCATTCAGTGTAGAGAAGCTGAAGCAATGGGAAATGCTCCCAGACTTCTGCAGAACAGGGCAATACATCAGCCTGCTGGTGCTCGGCCTGTCTACAGCCCCAAGGAAGCTGTCAGTGCTAATACAGCCACTGAAAGATGGATGATATCCTAATTAGAGCAACTTCAAAGAAAAATCACTCATTATAATAAACCTGCAGCTTAATTTCCTAAGGACTTTGGGGTTCGGCCTAGAAATTGTCTTATCTGCCCAAGCTATGAGTGGGTAGAGTGTTTCTGGCCTCTTTATGGAGACTGAGGATTTTATCTATCAAATGGCATGGCAAGGAGAAAGAACAAAAGGAATTAAAAAAAAAGAAAAAAAAAAGAACAGAAAAAGGAGAAAAAAAGGAAAAAGGAGAAAAAAAAGGAAAAAGGGGAAAAAAAGGAAAAAGGGGAAAAAAAGGAAAAAGGGGAAAAAAAGGAAAAAGGAGAAAAAAAGGAAAAAGGAGAAAAAAAAGGAAAAAGGAGAAAAAAGGAAAAAGGAGAAAAAAGGAAAAAGGGGAAAAAAAGGAAAAAGGGGAAAAAAAGGAAAAAGGGGAAAAAAGGAAAAGGGGAAAAAAGGAAAAGGGGAAAAAAGGAAAAGGGGAAAAAAGGAAAAAGGGGGAAAAAGGAAAAAGGGGGAAAAAGGAAAAAGGGGGAAAAAGGAAAAAGGGGAAAAAAGGAAAAAGGGGAAAAAAGGAAAAAGGGGAAAAAAGGAAAAAGGGGAAAAAAGGAAAAAGGAGAAAAAAAAGGAAAAGGAGAAAAAAGGAAAAAGGAGGAAAAAAAAAGAAAAAGAAAAAAAAGAAAAAAGAAAAAAGAAAGATATTTAGAGGTATTTCACAAAGTGCCAAGAAATTGTGGGTTCATAATCAATCACACAAAGAAAATTAACAAATCTAGTGCATCCTTTCACTGCACTGTTGCCAAAAGCCTCAACAGAAACTGTTTAACAATGGCTTTTGGCAGCAGTTTCCCAACTGGAATAGACTACAGCTGGGAAAACAGTCCAAGTTCAAAGAGAAGAGGCAACAGGGCAGTACCATCACAAGGCAAATCTAGAATGATATGGTTTTTTACACTACAAAATGCATCCTAAATAGTACCTAGCAATCCATCCTGGTTTACAGTTAGACTCTCCCTGCAGAATTCTGTTCCCTGAAGGCTTCATCTCACCTCACCAAGAGCCCCACTGCACCCTGTGAGCTCTGGGCCATAGGGAGGGTCTGGCACTGGTCATGTGTGTAATGCAGGAACATCTGGTTAGTGATCAGATCTTGCAAAGGATGGAGGTCACTGTTGCTGTTCCATGGGGATTTGTGCTATTGAATGCAGTCAAGTTCTGAAATGATGCATACTGGAAAAATAATCCCTGGGTTACATTGGAAATCACATACACTCAGACTGAGACTTGAGGGGTTTCAGCTCAGTGCTCGACAGCTCTCAGAAATACTCATGGAATAAATGAATAATAAAGGAAAAAAGATATTGCAGAATATAACCTGCTGACATGTAAATCCAAGGCTCCTATACTGGTTGGATATAGTCCCTCACAAAAGAAAGAGGAGGAAGAACCTTTCCCTTAACCTGGAAAAGGTGAAGAGGAGGGTAAGAAGGGACTGGAAACAGCAACCCATGTCCACTCTTAGACCCCACTTGTGGAGGCTGCAGCACAAAGTGATCTAAAAATACAGGACAAAATGTCTAGAACCAGTGGACAACCCAGGACCTAAGTGTTGAGAAGACAGCTGAAGGACTTTGTTGAGCCCAACACAGCAGGAGGCTGAAGAAAAGCACTTTAGGAATTGAGTTATCCACTGAAGGCCAAGGTTGTCTTACAGGACTATTAAGATTTTAAAGACTTATGTCCCACCACATACATATCTCTAATTAGCATCTCTGCAGACATGGTTTTATTCTTTTTCAATAAGCAAATAATCAGTCCTATTGGAAATAAATGCAAGTGGGTAATACACAAACCCTGTTGGTCTCTGCACACAGTTATTCTGTGCAAGAAAGATATCAACTACATGTCCTGGGGCACATCAAGAAGAAAATTCCTTCTTTTTGTCATCACATAGACATAATAAACAAGCCAACTTTACATTTGTTACCAAGGCAATAAATGAACTTTTCAAAGATTCAGCAAAGCACATGGATGACACAGAATAAATGCACATCATCTGTCCAGGTGGGAACCTCCCACCATCACATCATCTCTAACTTTGCAGTTGCTCAGTCACTTCCCAGCAATTTAAACTGCCTCTCTGAGCCTCTTACTAAGCATTCTGACTCTTGTTTCTTTGACAGCACAGGGATAGAAAACTTCCTTTCCCAAGGGGTGAGCTGCTGTATCTTTCTTCCTTGGGAAAAACAACAGCTATATGCAGAGTAATTGAAAATAGTGAACAAGAACTTTCGTTGACTTGAGTGGGCTTTGGATCAAGTCGTGAACAAATTAACCTGACAATAATGAGGATCTTTTCATGTTGATCCTGTAAAAGGAAACTGATGGGGATCAAAATATCCTCACTAATCTCAGTTTCCTTTCCCCACCTCCATTGATACAGAAGATAACGTGGATTAGAGACTGCCAAGAGCAATCTTTGCTTCAGCCATCAAGTCCTCCAGACCCTTTTTGCATCTTTCAAGGCAAGCAAAGAAAAAAACCAGAACGAATCCACAGCTACCTAGGTTGAACTAATTAACAACAGTGAGAATCAGGCGACTTTGCATACACATCACATCAGGTTGTTACTGCAGCACTGATAACACCGCTGAAGAAAAAAAAGCTCAAGGGCTTAAGCACAGCAATTAGTGAGCCTGTTATACAAGTGCCTTCCTTAGAAGGAACCAAGTTAGACACGCTGCAAATTAACCACGGTCAAGATCTTTGCTAATATTTATATCTAACTGACTTATTATCAGAGCTAGATCGCTGTAGCATGATAATCAGGACTAGCCCAGAAAAACCTCTTTCTTTGGAAGATCACTGCATGAATGTGCTCAACAGTGGTGATATGCATGAAGATGAGATGAGCTCATCAGGTTTTCATAGCCTGCATCACCACTCAGGAATATTTGGGCAGAAGATATTTGCAGACACAATTATTGGGCAGCCTTCCCTATCCATTCCCTTCTAGTCAGGAAAACAAAACAAAAAAAATGCCCTTTACTCTTCAATTTGCTCATTTTCCTACAGCTCAATCATGGAAATGTGCTCAAAGCAACGTGATGTAACTACCACATAAACAACATTTATCAGCATTTGTTTCTCTCCCTCTTGTAGAGGTGGCCTCTGCCTTCTTTTGACAGGGCTGAAACATGAGCAATGCCATGGTCACTCACACAAAAAGAAGACAACATCACCAGGAAAGTATCCAATTATCACAAAAAGACCCATTAGAGTTGTAAAATGAAACACATCTGAGTGCTGAGTGAGAAAAAACTGAAACCTGCTTATGTCCCTTCTCAGTACAGAAGGGATGAATGACTCTTTTTTAAGCAGCAAAGTCCTCACTTCCCAGTAGGTGGCTAAATCTGGAACCTCACAAATTGCCCTGGAGAATTTAAGATAAGGGGTTTATTTTTTAAGATAAAGGGGTTATTTTCTTTCAGTTTTGAACACGTGTGATTTCTACCATTTAGGAAGTGGTGATGTGTCTTTATTTTTACATCCACATCAGAGCCCAAGAGCTTGTGGTCAAAGCTGTGGCCTGGGAACTGCAGGAAGCCCAGATGTGATATCTGTTCTCCATGATCCAAAACTTCTAGGGCTAAGGCTGCATCTTTTAAGGCCATGGGGCTGAATTTAGCTATGTGATAGCCATAGAAAATCCCCTTGATTCTCACACGAGTGGTTTAGTGGCTCTGTTTACAGACCAGTTTCTTTGGAGAACTGGAGGAGCGGGTGTAAAACCTCCCATAGGCCTCAAAGTCTGAAAAGCAGCAAGGCCTGTTGTCACCCATCACGTACCTTCTAGTCCACATTAGACAACATTTCAGGGTTTGCAATCTAAAATAAACCCCCTGATATTTTTATCATTCAGCCACTGTTGCTCCCATCCCCAGTGCAGGCAGGACCTCAGCACTTGACTTCAGACCAGGATTTTAAGGGGATGATTTCCCAGCTGTCTGGGAGTAAGAAACAAGCTTTTAAGAACAAACTCAGGTATTAGCAGATTTAACAGTGTCTGTGGGCAGGCAACAGCTCCAAAAGAGGCTAAATGAAGAGGGTCACAGTATGTACTGTAGGTTAAATGTTAGTTTTGATGCTACCATCCAATCCTCAACCAGCAAAGGAAAAACAAATCAAAAGCCACACTGAATTATCTACAGGAATACACTTGCTGCTGGCTGGCTGCAAATGTCTGTGAAATTAAAGCAGTTTGGTAAAACAGCTCCCAAGTAGAAGTTTCTCATTTACAAAGAGGTTCCTTAGCCCATAAATTGCTGGTTTTCACCACAGCCCATGACCTGCAATGGAGCTGTGGATGCAGATGAGAACTCACAGTCCATATTCATCCATCTCCATTTGTCTTTCATGAATAGGAGAAGATAAGTAGGGACCACATTTCACAGCACTGGCCTTTGGGCACTGATACCATCTGAACAGTCACTTATCACCATCTATCCCTTCTCCCTGCTTCCCCAAGTCCTTATATGTTGAGACATGCTCAGGTACCCACAGTTCTGAGATTTTGGAATAAGGTTGTCTTATTTTTTCCAGCAATTCTCTAGAAATAGAACTTGGAGTGGGAGAGAAAACACCACAAAGGGATATCATTTAAATCAGTATTTAAATGGCCACAGCAGTTAAGTTTTAAATGCTATTTGCACTCACTTCTGGGACAAACACCGCAGTGCTCCCTGCAGATCCAAATGGTTGCATAGTACATTAGATTTTAATAACACCTCTGGCTTTAACATGAGGTAATGAATGAAATATACCCACAGATGTCAAAGTATCCTGCAAGCAGGTGCACATATAAATTATTTTGCTGCAGCCAATAACTACATCTAAGCTGGAAATCATTTCCCTTATTGAGAGCAAAATAAAGTAAGGTTACTGAAAAGGATCTGTAGCTTCTGTTTCATTCTGGGGTGCCTACTCAGAGGTTTTTTAATGAAACCCAAGTTGAAAACACTTTCACTCTTCTTTAGAGACTAGAGGATGTCTTGACTTGTAAGGCAGGGACTTGTAAGAATAAACCCCAAGTTTTGTTTCATCATTAATAGTGATATATTACACGTGTCCAAATAATAAAAAGAGGAAATTCTTCTCTGGGAATCTAGCAAATGGCAACCACACCCTTGCAAGGATGCACAAACCTTTTTCTTTTGCATCTACACAATTATCACCCAGTAATTCTGAAAAGCAAAGCCATCTTGGGTAGGGACAAACACACTTTGTGTACGTGGGCTGTTGTCCGAGATGAATTTCAAGACTGAATACATTCATCTGAAAGTCATAAAGCATCTTGAAGGAGGATTTAGGCTGTGAGGATTTTCCTCTTGTAAATCTCAAGCAGCTGTAGCTACTTGTTAGCATTCATTAAGACTAAGAGCACTCATCCTCATCTGTGGAACAGCTTGAAGCCCAAGGATGGTTCTATTTCCCCAGGTTGAAAGAAAAGAGCCCTCTCATCTGATAGTGTAGTGGAACTGATTTAATTATGGCTAAAAAAATACCCACCCCCACATTTTCAACATAAATAAATGTGGGGCACATCCACAAATGTACTTAAACATGCTTAGATGGTGCAGTGAGAGCTGCCTTTGGCCAGGGGCAGCGTGGCAGGATCTCCTCCTCCCCTCCTGGCAGGTGCTTTGCTGATCAACCAGTGATGGGGAATTTGCCTTCAGGGAGGCTGCTTCCTCCAAATCCTTTTTAGCAGCAGATATTGAAGCCAGTACATTCCTTCATAGAAACAGGAGGCCAGTCTTATGTCAAAAGTCTAACAAATGAAAGGCACTCAATTTGTCAGTGTCAGGATAGGGCAGTGATCTTCCCCCCCCTCTCACCTTCTAATGGTGCCTATCCCCAAGATGTGATCAGATGGAAAGAGTCTCTCAATCAATTAAAATGAGCCACTTAAAAAAAAAAAAAAAGTGACTTTAAGCTATAGCTAATACATTATGAATATATTATAGGTAGTAATAAATATTTCCAGCACAATTATGGACTATTAAATGGTTTATGACTCCAACAAAGTGTACAACACAGAAGTTTCTTTTTAATTCTGGCTTTCCCAGAACTCCAAGCTCAAGGCTTTTAAGCCTTGGAACATATTTCTTCTGTTTAACACTAATGTTTTCTCTTTGATTTCCCATATCTGTAACTCCTCTGCAAAGCTCAACACTGGACTCCTATGCTGAAATACTTAATTCTTTTTAAAGATTAAGAGTGTTAACCACACAAAACTAGGAGGATAATCAAATACACTGACAGGGAAAGGGTTTTGACATCTAATAGAGGAGTAGCAGTTGTAGCCTTCATCCACCTCCAGTTCTGAAGTTCCCCAGAAACCTGGGATTGTGTCTTCATGTCACCTGAAGGAAATCCAGTTCAGTGCCTGTCCTCTCTCACCTACACACTCTGCCCTTCTCCAAGAGAGGTTTGTGCACTCCGAGGAAGAATTTGCTGAGGTTTTACCCAGCCAAAAAGGGAGAAGACTCAAGAGGTCCCCTTTGCCACACACCAGCCAGGTGCCCCGTGGTGGTGGGATGCTCCTGGGCCTGGTGCTGCTGGAGTTGCTTTCCTTCAGGCAAGAGGAGAAGGTCTGAATCCCTTCAGCAAGAGGCAGCAATTAAATCTAATACAGGTCTACCACTTCTCACCTGCTGAAAGGATGAGCCAGTTCCTGCTGGTTCAGCCTCATTTCAAGCAGAGCATGGCAGCATTGATGGGCTTTGATCTCACCTCCAGCTGTGAGCTCAACGTGCCTGCAAACACCATCCATAGTCCTGGACTGATACTCATCCCTGTCCTCAGGGCTTCAGGAGTTGTTTCAAAGCCCACCCCGAGCATCCTGGGCTCACAGGGAAGTTCAGGGTCTGAGCAGGGTTTCTGTACTCTGCTGGAGGTGTTCAGATGAGTGTTTGATCAGCTGACAAGCCAAGTCCTCACAACCTGACTTTGATTTTACATTCCAATGAACTGAAGAGCACTTGGGTTTCTCCTCTGAATCACAGACCCCGAACAGTTGGCTTTTACAAGCCCATTGTTGCATTTTATGCCACTTTGATGGTTCCTGTCTATGGGCATGGAGAGAAAAGAACTCCAGCTGATTTTCCCCATCCTGGGATGTCTAGTTAAGAGATATCATATCTAGTTCAGCTTCATTATAAAATTGACTCCTTTTTTTTTGTCTTGAGTGCATGGATAAGCGTGGCAGAGAAAAACCACACACAATTTACCAGCTAGCAGCTGAAATGAAGAGCAAACCCCAAAGGGTTTATCTCATATGACAGAATAGTAAAAGCCTAAAAGCATTAGAAAAACCTCCTTAAATATCTAAGACACCTTGGCTATAACCCCCAGAGGAATTGGATGCCTCTGAAAAGCAGCCACATATTTTTCAGGGGAATAAATGGGCTCTCACATTGACCCCCAAGAGGCAGAGTGTACTTCAGAGAAGCTCTTCAGAGAGCAGACTCTGTTTAGAGCAGGCTAATGAAGCAGTATCACCCGGGTCAGTGCCCTTGAGGACTTCAGAACAGCCATGACTAAATTCTGTAAAGAGTCTCCAGCATGTGCAAAAAAAAAAAATTAAAATAGCTAATAAAGAACTGACCAAGGGGCGTGTGGTTGGGGGGAAATGCCCAAGTGCCCTGAAACAAGGTGGGTTGAAAGCACTGCTCTTCCCCAGTGCCTACGGGAACCTCCGATGAACACAAGAGTGTGAAATGAAAAAGAAAGACATAGCAAAGGTCACTGGGGGCTGGGGAAGGGGTGAAAGAGCAGAGGAAATGATGAGAGGGAGCAGAAGCATGAAGGAATGCTGTAAGGTCAAGACTTGAGGAGCACTGCAATAGGTGCTGCCCAGCAGAGCACTGCTTGCAACCTGTGGATTATTTGAGCTATGCACTGCCAGAGGCTGTCGCAAGGATTTGAAGTTTCATTAACCCCCAGGCTGTCTTTTTCTTTAGAAGTCTTTCTTGCCACACTACCCAAAACTCTTTGGTCAGACTTAACTCCAAACAAAGAAGCCTACAATGAAATGATGGTCAGAGGGGAGAGCAAAAGTGGATGTATTTTGGGCAGCCTCAGACAGCAGGGGTCTGCATGCTGCACACACCTCCATAGTCCACTCAGGGGTGGTGGCTCCCACAAATAGGAAGGGACACCTGACACCTGCTGTTAGTATTTGTTAGTCAAAGGCCAGCACAGCATTTATATGTAGAAAAACAAGGTTGTTTTTCCACAACCCCAGCATACAGCCTCCCTCTTCATCACGCTCCATCATGGAAGCATCATTGGGTGACTTAGTCTAGGTGCCCCTGCTCTGGCAGGGGGGTTGGACTAGATGATCTTCTAGGTCCCTTCCAACCCCTAACATTCTGTGATTCTGATTCATGCCCCAAGTTATTTTAAATCAGAACGAGAGAAAAAAAAAGAAAATAAAATACAACTATAGAAGACTCATCTCCTCCTAGGACATTTCCATTTGAGGGACTCAATTTCTTGATCTCAGATATCTCCTGGCTTGCAAATTGGGAATTTTATGAGTTGCAATTCTCTATCTATTTTACTCAACTTCTGCCTAAAAGGCTCTTCACCTTTGAGTTTGGCTGGAGCCTTTAATTTCTCCTCTGTAAATCAATTAAAATGGACACTCTTTCAGTTTCCTGCCATGGAACCCCTTGACAACTATAATTCACATAATCACTGGTAGAAACAGGAAAACCAAACTTCAAGTCCTGAACCAGAACGTTAGGAAACCAATCCCAAGTCCAGGCTGCAGAGCTCAGCTTTGCCAATGGACTCTAGTTTCTAGAGTTCAAAAGTCCACTGCAAAACCTTTAGAAAGCAAATAAACCACAGTCCTGCCTGTCCCATAGAAAATGGGGGCAGATAGAAACAGTTGTGGAAAAGCAAAAGATGGAGAGCTCACAAGCTCAGCTGCATGAAGACTGTTAAAAACAGGGGATTCCTAAACAGATAAGGTTGTTCCTCTGACCTCCTTTAATGACCCCAGCAAGGTACTAATTACTAGGCTGCTAATACCCTTAAACCAAAAAAAAAAGTGTTAATTCAGACTAGCAAAGCATAACAGTCAGAAAAAGGACTAAGGGAGGAAAAAAAAAGCCTCTGCTCTTCTGTTTACACTATTGATTCATTCACAAATTGACTTGTTTAACATTAAGTTACAAAACCAGGTGTCAAGCAGCTTTTCTTTTGCAGGATTCACAACTTAAACTGCCCCAACTATGAGGTTATTGCCCTGGAAGTAAACAGGGTTATAGATTATTCGATCCCAAGCTCCAGTGGGAAGCTTCCCATCATATAATACAAAATCCTTCCAGATGAGGACCTCCCAGTGCAGCTGCAGGCCAAAGTAAATTGCTTTTTTTAGGTCAGATACAAGGCAACAAGTAGAGATAAATGTGCCACAAAACTGAAGAGATCATAAAGAATTTACAGAGCAAAAACACACTAGGTAGCTTCTCACCTGCATGTGCTTCTAGTCAAGGGAGGATCCACATTTGGATGTGGGTTTGAGGGCCATGGTTTAGGGGTGGACTTTGTAGAGTATTTCAAGGATAAATAGGATTTCAAGTCCCCAGCAAAAAGGAGTAGACAACAGCACAGGTGCTTAAAGAGAAAATTAATCTACAATATCATCTTCAACTTATTCCCTTTAGCTTTGAGGGTGATGTCCCTCCTTGAATGATCTCAAAATGACAGTTAAAAAAGAAAAAAAATAACAACTAGAAAAAAAATTGACAGTTTGGCTGATAACCTCTGCTCTGTTTTCCTGAGATTGGCACATCTGTTTTGATGGCACCACTGTGACAAAGAAATAACAGTTCAAGCTGAAACTGATATAATGGTACTTCAGCAAAAAGCCAAAGTAAAGTGGAAAACAGGTAAGGAAAGGGCCTTAAAATAGTGCTCACTGGAGCATAAAGGGAGAAGAATTTGAGGGGAAAACATGAGGATTTATAGAACCCCTGACTCTGAGGTTACCTTCCATCCTCCCACCCGATTCTGAAATGGGTTTCACCCTCTGGTGCCAGCTCTGAAATTGCACTGGCTGTAGAGAAACGTGTATTTCAGCCCATGTGGGAAACATTTGGAGAAACACACTGTTTGAAAGCAAAAGAAAACATTTTAAGACCCACAAGTATTTTTGCCTCAGGAAATTTCCTCTTAATCTTGGCGCTGACACCTCTCCCAGACACTTCTCAGCACTTGAATCCATACAGAAGGCCAGCAGCAACTATTCCCAAGGTATTTAGTTTCTCCCCACGGATTTTTTTGCAACCATTATGTGGCTTCAGATCTGAAAGGCTGCTCTGCTCCTTAAATGACAGGTAATTGGACTGGTGGGCAGCATGGGGCTGAACAAAGATATTCTCTCCAAACCAGCTCGTTTTCCACCCCCCTCCAAGAAGAACAAGGGTTTCTTGCCTGAAAAAAAAGTCCTCAGGAAATATTCTCTTAAAAGAATGTAGTCTTTAGCAAAGTCTAATGGCAGATTTGAATGACTTAAATACAGCAAAGATCATTTCAAGCATCTCATGACAAAGTGTGTTAACAACAGTCAAGAACCATACAGACAAATGGTGGCTTTTGGAGATGACTCCACTTCCACAATGGGGAAATCACCTCAAGCTGCACCAGGAGAGGTTTAGGTTGGACATGATGAAAATTGTCTTCCCCTCCAGGGTGCTCCAGGCCTGTCTCAGGCTGCCCAGGGCAGTGGTGGAGTCCCCATGATCCCTGGAGGGGCTTCAAAGCTGCAGAGTTGTGGTGCTGAGGGACTTAGTTTAGTGATGACCTGGCAGTGCTGGGGTAATGGTTGGACTCAATGATCTCAGAAGGTCTTTTCTAACCTAAACAGTGCTACAGCTCTTTATAAAACATCATATTTGCATTGTAACATGAAATTGCTGTTGCAGTTAAGGAGCTGGGCCATGGGGATTACTGGATTCTCCAACATCTGTGCTATTCATTTCCAGCTAGCCCTGGGTTGGGTACATCTTGTCTTTTCTCCTGTCACTGGCACCAATCCCAGATATTGTGCCCTGCATGGGGTTGCAACTTGGCACATGGGCAACAGCCCCAGCATTGCTGGGGCAATCTGGCAGTGGCACACAGGCTGCAGATGTTGCTCCAGCAAAATCTTGGCCATCTTCTCCAGGCAGGGCTCATGCACCAGCCACATGCTGCTGGCCTGGAAATGCTCTGGGGCCAGGCACTATTTTTGCTCAGAAAACTAAAAAGCAGCTTGTATTGTCCCTTGTGCTGATTTTAGCCATACTTTAAGTGCACAGTGTTTGGTGTTTTCTTACACACCCCTCTCTGATGGACAGATTTGAGTTCTGGGGTGGGAAGGTGGCTTTTGGCATCCCAAGGCTGTCAAATCCTTGCCAGGTTTCCACACTGCCAGGGTTTCTGGATGGGGAGGGGTGACTACAGGAGCTGGAAAAGCCAGCCCAGAACTATACCCAGTCAGCACTGGGCTTTTTCTGAACAGCATTACTATAGCTGACATCCCAAGACAAATATTACAGCACTTCTGAGCCATCTGCAGATGAAGTGAGGGCACTTTAGGAAAGATCTGCCACCTTGTATAACAGCAAGGGAATAAATGGCAAAGAAAATGAATGTGGTTGAAACCCAGAGTCATTTAAACCCCTTTTCAAATTCTCATTCACTCTGGCTTCAGCTAATTTGACTGTACAGCATTTTAGGTCAAGATTAGCTCCCTTCACTGGTTTCTCATGTGTGACAGGGGAAGGATCCTGTTGTCCCAGCCCACAGACTTGTGCAGACTGCTACTTGCTCTCTGCTTTCCACCTATGAAACAAAAGTTCAGGGGACATGAAAAATCTGAATTCAGTGAGAACTATCCTGGAGTGGAACCTTTGAAAATTGTCCTGGTGTGGAAGCTTTAGAGAAGTAACTGTTGAAATAGTTCCAAAATGAAAATAAATTTTAAATCTCGTTTATAGCACCATCCATAAGAGGAAACCATTTTAAATGGGACTTTCCAGCCCTCTAAAACAGATTTCCTTCTTTACCAATCTAGAAATTGCCTTCACCTTTTCCGAAACTCACTTTAGCAGCTGAATTAAAAAGATCAAACAAATGACTTTTGAGCACTGTAATATTTGTGATAGAATGAAGCAGGGTCCTGAACTCAATATCAATGCAGTACATTCTGTAGGCAGACAGAGAAACACTGTATTTCTTTTTCTAATCAGGACCAAAATTCCCAAGTGCCCTAGTTTCTAAGGAAACTGGAGAACCAGAAGGTGAAGGGAGTCTCGGGGTAGAGGTAAATTAAATAGCTCTTTTATGACAGTCATTTATCACCACTTCCCAACTCTTTCACCTTGGCTCTACTATTGTTATCAATAGTTTTAAGCATGGAGTGATTCCTGTCTCAGACAGGAGAATTAAGGTCAAGAAAGTGCAATAAGTGATGCCACAAGTGCACGTGTGGGAGAAAGGGCAGGCAAGGGCAGCTGCCTGCTCACCAAGGGGGGGGCTGAGATCAATATCCACATCCTCATGGTTAAGGATCACTCCTTTACAACCAGCTTGGCCTCAGAAAAGAGCCAAATAGGAACCCACATGTGGGAAAAGAGCAACACACAGCAACAGGCAGCCAAAGCCAACGTGGTCAACCTCAACCCAACGTGATCCCAACTGATGGTTCTACTGAATTGTTCCAGGAGCTACTTGAGGATTTCAATTGATTGCTGCTACTTTCATGCCCCTCGAGTGACAAGGTGTAGAGTGGTGATGTTTTGCTTTAAAACAGAAAGTTCCCCATGGGATCAGTGAGTCAGTTTAGAAAAGGGGTCAGGAGAAGCCTCTCCTCTGTCTCACACACAGGCAAGACCTGCCCAGTGCAACTGGGACAGACCTCTGGTTCTCAGCAGGAATCCTCCCATCATCTCATACCTATCACAGGATCTGAACCAACTCACCAGTAAGGAACACCAGTGAAGTGCCTGGGGACTTCAATGTTCAGAGCTAAACCAGCAACTTCTTTGCTAGGTGCTTTTTTGCCCCTGTCTTAGTAGGAATCACAGCAATTCACATGGCTGAAGAGATCCAGCAACTTCAAATCCTTGTCCAGATAGAACAAGGGGTGATAGTTTGAAATGAGAAGAGGGAGATTCAGACCAGATCTAACAAAGAAAGTTTTACACTGAGGGTGGTACCCCAACCCTGGAAACATCCCAGACTCTGAGCAACCTGCTCTAGTTGCAGATGGCTCTGCTCCCTGCAGGTAGGTTGCACTAGATGACCTTGAAAAGTCCCTTCCCACACAAACCAGGCTGGAATATCATGATTTTTCTGAATCCAAATCAATGCTCAGCACTGAAAAGCAGGTTTTTGGTTTAGGACTGTGCCACCTGTTTAAATTCATTAAGGTCTGATCTGTTGGCCAAACTCTCTGATGCCATCTGACTTACCCTGGGCATCAGACATCCACCCAAGGACAGGGATGTAGGACATGAAAGAAATGCACATGTTTGGTACATGCTGGAGGCCATCAGGGTGAAATGCCATTGAGCCAAAGGAGCTGAACCCTGGGAGCCCACAGATTTACACCACACCCAGGCTGAAGCAAAGCAAACCAAGTTCTCCCTCTCAGCTGCTTCCCCTCAGCCAGCAATCTGTTTCCCATGGGAAATCAAGCCTCCAGAAGCAGAAAAAAAAGGAAAGAAGCTGCTCAAACTCCTTTACAATTTGTCATGTTCCTGCATCTTGATGCCTGTGCCAGGGGTGAAAAGGCAGCATGACATCTTTCCTTTGGCCTGTATTGACAGTAAACAGTCTGAAGCTGTTAGGCAGGGGAGACACGTGTCTCAGTGGCTTTTACAACTGCAGAGAAATAGCCAAACAACAATTTTATGTCGAAATGTTTACAGCAAGTGAGACCTTGAGAGCATTTCAAGTGGTAAAATGCACTGGGGGTGGCAGAAGCACAACACAGGCAGCAGCTCCTTCACAATAGATGGTTCCATCACCCCTCCCTGAGGTGGGATAATGTCTTGATGTCACATGCCAGCATCTCTCCACGTAGCTAATTTTAGCTAGTCCAGCTTGGAATTGATTTACAGGGTCCAGAAGCTGAAGGACAAGAGATATAAATCAAACCAAGCAGGACTGAGAGGAGAGGGAGCACATGAGCCAGAGCCAGGGACACAACGAGCCATGGCCAAGGACACACCGTGGGGACACTGGAGCAGTTGGACTCTTGCAGAGGGAAGAAAAACCAGCAAATAACCCCTCATACCAAACTGGGGTCTTCAAGGAAGGATGTGGGCTACCTGAAGGGCCCTTTAGTAGCTAATTTGTTGGTTTGTTTTAAGCCAGAAGGAGCAAACACCAGGGTTTTGTAAACCTAAGCATCTTATTTTGGCAAGAGGGAAAAAAAAAACCAACAAGCTGTTTACATTGTATTCTCAATAACAGTCATGAAATAGTGCTGCAGGCCATTTTTAATCAAATACTGCTTACACATCAGGCAAGACAGATTTCAAGCTTTAAATCATTCCAGAGAACCACAAGGCAAGATAAAGTGTCATGATTTTTTTTTTTTTGCCTGGAATTTTCCAGCTCTGTGATATTTTTAAGAGGCTCTGCAATGGGTGGTACAGTCTCACTAAGGCTTTCCATTATTCTGGACAATCTGTGACAACATTTACCTTGAGATATTGTTTTCTTGGTGATGGGAAGCTGGCATTTGTTCAGCCTGCAGTTTCACTGACTGAGGTGTGGATGCTGAGATGACTCACTAAACTACTCCTTTTCAAATCTAAAATGCAAGGTGCTAGTGACTGTCTTGACCAGATTTTAAAAGCTTCAAGTTTAAAAGCAATCCAAAAATGAGATGAACTGCAGGGAAAGCAGGGTTGGGGTTTCTTGGTAATTAAACTGCCCAGGGCTGGGGAAACCCACCCAGCAGAGTTACTCACGGGTAAAATGCAGTATTAATAAAATTCATTAAAAGCCCAGTGAACAAATTAAGTTGCCCCTATAGAGTGGGGCAAACCCAGAACCTGAAATCAAGTCACTAAGAGTTGGGGTGCATTGCTGGGAGATTTATGGGCAGTTTTCTCCACTGTCCTCTCAGAGATCTCCAGCTGGGAGCTACTGAGCTAACCAGTGGAAAAGAATATATTTCAACATCCCTCTGGAGACAGTTATAAGAGGTCTGGAAAAGGGGTTTATGATCATAAATAAAACCTGGTAAATTAATTTTTTTATGGCTTTAAGCTACCATGCCATCCTGGGCATTCCATATGCAACCTTATTCCCTTCCAACCCCTAATATCTATGAATCTATGAACCTTAGAACCATAAAAGATGCAACAGAAAGCACAGGGAATCAGAAGAACACTAAATATTTATCACTTTATCACTGTGTCTTGCCAAAAAACCATGCTCAAGTCTTACAAAGAGGTCTTTTCACTTGTCTTCAGGAGGCACACTAACATCTTGCAAGAGAAGGTGAGGTAAGTGAGGTGGAGAGGCTGGACCACACACCCCAGTTTTCAAATGAAACCTACAGAGCCATTTTCTCAGCTTACAGAGGATGGGGATGCTCTGGAGGACACTGGGGTGAAGGGATAACCCTCTGTGATCTTAATGTCTTGGCTCTAGAGTTTAGAAGAAACTGGAGACTCCCTTATTGCAAGGGGTCACATGGAAAAGATGAGTGGTGACAGGTACAATTTACTCCTGGAGAAATTCCAGCTGGATACAAGCAGAAAAAAATTCATGAGAACAATCAGCCATTGGAATGATGTCTCCAGGAAAGTGGTGGACAATTGTAAGGTGAGCTGGACAGGGTGCTGGGCCATCTTGTCTAGAGCCAGGAAAAAGTTGGACCAGATGATTCCTGAGGTCCCTTCTATAATCTCAATTCTCCATAACATCCCTCACTGCTATTGAAGCAAAGCCAACAGAAAGGGAGGACTAATTATCCACACAAAATCCCAACAAAACACATTATCTGATTATATTCATCTTCTGAGAAGATTCAAGTGCTGCATAAGAACACATTTCCCTGATGCTCTTTCCAGTTCATAATATTTTCTACTCCTGCTTTCAAATTATTTAGGAAAAAAAAAGCTGGAAAATTCTCCAGTTGCTATTAAAACAAAAAGCCTTTTGAAACTTAAAAAGTAAAGTTCTTATGCTCACAAGAAAAATAACAATTAAACCTCCATCAAAAGGGCTGGGGACTCAAGAAGTCAAGCATCACTGGTGAGATGGAGATAACAGTAGATGGAAAAAACAAAGTAGGAATTGAAAGTCAGAGGAACATGTTTCTAACCCAGCATTTACAGGGTGTGTAAATCAAAAGGCTTCATAAATTGCAAGAGTGGTTTATAGACAGGGAGAGGTTTTCATAAGACATTCACAGCATTGTTACTTCTTTTATTCTCCTTATTCCTCACAGCACCTTTGCTTGCTAAGAATAAAGTTAAAAAGGAACTGGAGAGAAACTTGGGCAACCACAGGATTCCCAAAGTCAAGGTTTAACAGAAATCAATAATTAGCAATAAAACAGTGCACTAACAAACTACATCTGACATCACCAAGTATTTTAGAGTCCTGCTCCTGTCTGAAGGTTGAAATAAGTGTAACTCTGCTTAGTCTGTATAGAGAATTAAACCATGAACATTCAGAAGCAGCACAATGACTCACTTTGCTATTGTTCTGCTCATCACTCACTACTCAAAAACCTTTCAAATAGAGAAAGATATAAATATATATATAAAAAAAGAACCCATGCATACTTACCTTTACTGATGACATCCAGTTCTGGCTCCAGCAGCACAGCCCTCCCCATCAAAATAAACTGGTTTCATTACCAAGCTGCTTCAGGAGGACCTTAGGAGCTGAACACCAAACCCTGGCTGAGGTTGCTCTGAGTGAGGAGCTGGGGGAGAAACAGGAGCCACAGGCTGCCTATTTATCACCTCTTATTGCTTGATTAAATCAGATTTGGCAGGGGAAAACTGGGAATTAATTCCCCTAGCAGGTGATAACAGGCTCCTTGGTTAAAGGAGGGCAGGTTAGGAAGGCAACCAAGTGAGAATGAATTGCAGCTGCCCACATGCTTTGGGTGAATTTATACTTAATGAGGTGACTCCTGGGGGGGTTCCACCAGCTAATTAAACCAAAAATAATATTCAAACCCAAACCCCAAGCCACTCTTGATCTTTCCATATAAAGAAACACAAAGCACAACCTTCAGGCCCTGCAGTGGTTGGATGGATTCACTGCCAGCAGATTTCTCAGGGGATGGTTGACCTCAGAAACACTTTTTAGTAGGACTTTTTGGGTTTTGAACACAAGTTCTGCTAGTGCTGGAAATCTCAATATGGAAAGAAATGGTTTTGAAAGATAAGTGAGATATAGCAGTCAAGCTCTGAGGAGATTTTAATATACATCTATAACTGGACTAGTGATCTGGCAGGTCCTCTTGAAACTTGTGCTAAGTTGTGTATGTGTCAAAAAGATGGGGATGGAGCTTAAATGTATTAGACTCTGGAGCTCAATCACTTTCAGGATAAAGCTTTGCCTGGGTGGATGTTGCATAACTATTTGCTCAGGCCTCTGCTCTCAAAGGATTAGGAACAACTTGTGCTGCTATAAATAAAGGCCCTCTCTGCCTTAATTGGCTCAGAATTCAGTTTATTGCTGATACCTGCCAATTGCTTTTTAATTTCTAACCAGTAGCTCTTCTTACCCAGTGGGGGTGGGTTTTGGGTGTCTTGTCATTACTTAAAAGTTTTCTACTGCAGATGTTGCAGCAAAGGTTTTGTTAAGATCATGAAGATACTAAAAAAAGAAAAAAAAAAAGTTTATTTAATATTTATATTATTTATTTAAGTGCTTCAGATTGTTTAATGCTAGAGA
>JAOEGS010006512.1:0-42618 GCA_025447755.1 Corythornis vintsioides | reverse complement strand
GAGGGCGAGTGGGAGGAATGGAGCACATACGTCACACGTTGAGAGTGGGTGGGGGGGGGGGGGGTGGGGGGGCGGGGGGGGGGGTTAGAAAAGGCAGAAAGGGAGACTTAGTATGAGGGCAGGGAAACAGCAGCTGAGCTAGCTGCACACCCAGCAGCACAAGCCAAGGCTGCCGGGCGGCCCTGTGCGCTGCAGAATGTACAGAATGTGCCGCCCCGCCGGGGCTGCCGCTTCCCCCGACCCCGCCACGGCCGGACCCTGCTCGTCTTTCACCCGCTGCTGGGCCGCTTCCTGGCACGGCTGGAGGCGACACCGGAGTTATTTTTGCCACCTCCCCCCCCCCTCCGTTCTCCAAGCGCACGCCCACGATGCCGAAGCTTTCGATGTATTTTGGTTCCCATCCGCCGGCAGGGCTGCGCCGCGGGAGCTCGGGGTTCCGCAAGGTCAGAGCGGGAAGGGCGCCGCGCAAGGTCAGGGCCGGCGGCAGCCCCTGCCTCTCTGCTAGCCACACGGGGAAGCCGGCGGCCTTCCCTCGGCGTCCAACGGTGCCCAGGGGCACAGGCTGAACCGACCCAGTGTTGCTGCCGAAAATCCAATCTCCAGCTACAGCAGGGAGGAGACAGCCCCAGGACATGTCCCTCCTACTCCTGTCAGAAAAACACCAAAGGTCCATCTCCAAGTCAGGGGAGGTGCCACGCTTAGTCTCATTTGCAGTATCACTTGCATATGTTGGCCTGGCAAGAGCAAGTGGGTTCAGGCCAAAATTGTGGGATGGATGCAAGGAACAGTAGATATGCAGAAAAATCCTATAAATATCCCTCTGCTTCTGACATTAACAGAGGACTAGAAAGTGACAGAAGAAGTTGAGCTTCTACCTTGGTCCAGCTCAAACACTCCCGCCCGTGTGCCTCCAGTGAACATAAACCAACAAAGCTCTTCGGTTCTTGGGCTGCCCTTGAACGGGAAGCAGAAACCCTCTGGCCCCATTCTACATTGCATTCAACACCTCCCCAGGCACTAATGTCGTGGCAATGGCAACTCCCCAGGCCAGTTCCATGAGCCACAGGCTACCTCCAGCCTTTAGAGCAAAGCTGCCCCCAGTAATGCCATAATTCTGCAAAGAGCTGGCAGACGAGAATGCCTGGCCAGTGCTGACAACACTCTACCCAAGCCACAGGCAAACTGGGCAGGTCACACCTCCCAGTCTCAGACAAGTACCAAGCCCCACAGGGACTCTTCCTACTTGGTCAGTCTTCATGAGAGTTGACTGCTTCTAATCCCACCTTCCACACCTTTGCTGCTCCACTGATCATTTTTCCCCTCACCAGTGAAATGTGGGAAATGGAGTCATATCCAAAGCCTCCATCCTGCTCACCAACACAAAAGGTAAAGTTCTGGTTCCCCAACTTTCAGTTACAGGGCAAGCATCCTACCACAGCATGCAGAGGAGGATCTGAACAGAGCACTGATACTTTGCAGGGCAAACCAAAACAAGAGACCAGGTCAAATTTCAGGTGTGACTTCTCACATCTCTGTTGCCTTTTCATTTTCCCCTGCCTTTCTTTGTAGGCCCAGGAGCTTTCCACAATAGAAGTACAAACCCCAACATGTTCTCTAGCCCTTCCAGTCTCAAAGACTCCACCCAAACCTGGTCCAAAGCATGAGCAATGGAGGATTACCCCTGCATGTACAAGCAGGGCTTGCCAGTGACTCCAGCATTCACCCTCTGAGCACTTCCATCATATCAAGGCTGGCACAGCCAACGCTTCACAACCACCACAAAACCTCCAGGGCTCTTCAAGGACACACAAAAATGTGACTTGTCCACACTCTGAGAGGTCCTGGGGATGAAGCAGTACTGCCAGGTCCTCAGCTGATGACCTGAGGCCTGGGAACCTAAGAACTACTCCCAAAAGAAAGTCCCAAGCGAGTAATTTCTCATGTTTCCTATCCTACTCTTTGTCTCGTGCAACAGACAGGTCTGACTCATAGCAGGTTTCCGCAGGGCCTGACACAACAGGTCGACGGATACGCCTTGAAATAAAACAACAGCAAGCATAAGGTGACTGCACCTTGGCCAAGAAGGACTCAAAACTCAAGACGGCCCTCAGAGGCACAACTCCAAGGTAAATAATTGTTAATGAATTCCCTGCTCATCAACTCCACGTAGTTCTGAAGCCTTTATTTTTGCCTTCCTTCCAGCTGGAAAGCAAGCTCATTGAGAATGAAAGCTGGTGACTGGAAGAGAGGAGTGACAGATGCTGCCTGCCTGCATGTGTGAAAAAAACTCTGACAGGCAGCAAGAACGCACCTCACATGTCTCATGGTGACAGTGAAGCAATAAATCTAATAGACTACTAAGGCTCCTAGTAATAATGTTGTGCTCCCTTTTCAGAAGCCACTCCCCACGCAGGATGACATCTGCCATGGTATAGATGTTCCTGGAACAGGGAGATATTTTTAAATCACTCAATGTGGCACAAAACTGTGAGTGTATCAGCCAAAATAACAGCCACCTTAGCATTTATATATAGCCTTGCGCATACCATCTATAGATGGGAACATAGAGGGATACACGGTATCTAGCAGCATTACAAACAGACATTCTTCTGCTGATCTTGAAGCACTTGAGAAGAAACTTCTCAGCCAACAGCTCTGCCCGTGTCACCCTGTCCCATGCATCTCTCCATCAGCTCAATGTGCTAAGTACTGTGTCTCAGTTCTCAAGGATGATCAAGTCTATCCCTTCCTCTCCCCATGTGTCTCCTCTGCTACAGGGCACTGCGGTGCCCACGACAGTTTTCTCACACACCTGAGCACCCCTCTGCACACACACCTTCCAAACCAGAACCCACAGGCCCCAAAACTTCCTCCCTCCTTGCTGCAGAAGACCCTGAGAAGGGACAAGAAAACAGTCAGTGCAGTTCAGTTCACCTGGGGACACCTGCATCTGACATGTGTAAACCTGTCAGATAGGTACAGCTCCTATTAGAGGCAGGAACAAAGACCTGCTCCTATAGAACAGAAAGAGATTTGCAAGCTCAAGACTCACAATAGCTAGTGCTAGCAACATCTGTAATCACTTCTCAGGAACTCTACTGATAACCCAAGTTATTGCAGGGGAGAAAGAAAAAAAAAAATTAAAAACAAGAAAGATGTGAGATGAACACATTTTCTCACAAGCATCAAATGTGCATCAGCATTTCAAACAGAGCACCACAGCCTTCAGAACCAGGCTGATGTTTAAACTCTCGATACAGTTATCTGCCTAATAATAACCCCAAACAGCACTCCCTGCCTGGCTGCATGCCAGACCACATACAGACTCTCTGCCCTTTTTTTCTTAGGTTTGTTTGGTGTTTTTTTTTTACTTTTTTTTTTTTTTTTTTTAGAGATGGAAATATTGACTCTAGGAAATTCAGCCTCCTTCATGATACAGATTGGCTGAGAATACTTTTTTGTTGTTGAGGAAATCATGATTTGGAGACCAGGGAGGAGAGACAAAGGGGAAAACTCGAGTATTTTGCCTTCACATGTGTTTCATTTTCTCCTCTTTCAGGAAACAGTGAGAAAGGATCTGACCTAGTTGTCAGCTGTGTTGGAAGTGAATGCATCAGTTCCACCTGCTTAATGTGGGTATTACTGAAGACTGCAAGGACAATGATTTGGAGAGCAACCAGCTCCTCAAATTTAGATGGACAAATGCAACACACCTGTGTATGACACCAGCAGACCACAATAGTGGGACAGGCTCAAGATTGAGGGGAAGGAAGGAAAGTGAGGAGGGAAGGCTGAACATCTTCACCTGTTTGTCTAGGGGAAAATGAGATACTAGAAGGTGAGTGAAGCTTATTCAAATATTTCAGAGTTTGCTCCACATTAATTCCACCACTCAGAAGCAACAAAAGTACTGAGCCAAGACATGCAGCAGCAATGGCTTGGATAGGAACATTGTGTCCATGTCAAGTTTTCAGAGCCTTATAAACTGTGGAGAGTACAACACAGTATCTTTATAACCAGAGAATAACCACCATGACAGAGCAGGCTGTGAGGTACCACACTGCTGTTCACACACGATTGTATGTCTTGCCCCATGCACCACAAAGCTCAGGAATGGTGTAGCTCCACTGAAGCAGGTCCTGCAAGCCATTCCTTAGAGATACTTCTTTCACAAGTAGACTAGCAAAATAACAAAGGAGCCTCCAATGTGCATGCAGAAAACGGTACAGGGTGAGGCAACTTCTGCAGAAGCACCAGAGAGGGACTTAAATGGCATTAAGAGGAAAAATTGAAAAAGGGAAAAAGTGTAAAGGTACAGGATGACTACATCAACTTCTGCAGGAGCACCAGAGAGGCACTTAAATGGTGTTTTTAAAAGGAAAAGATAAAAGGAAAAAGGGAAAAAGTGTATCTTTGCCTGCTCCAGCACCAGCAGAAAGCCTCAGGTCACTGCTGTAGCTAACCAGGAGGGTGACAGTGCTGCCCACTGTGCTCTTTTAAGCTCAGGGAGGCTGTTCTGAGCAGGTGCCCCACTGTCACCACTCAGCACAGTGCTCTGAAACATCCTCTGGGTATTGAGGGTTTTTTTTCTTTTTCAAAAATCAAATTAACTATCCACAAACGTCACTGTGTCCACAGCAGGCTTCTGGTATGATGTCCACACTGCCAGTAAGACCCTGTGAAGTTTTAATGGGCAAGTCATGCCTGCAAAAATTTTGTCACTGCCTGTTCTGCCTTCACCACAAACCCTCTTTCCCAGTGGTTTTACTCTGACAACTTCACAGGTTTTCATCAGAATAACTGCCTAGAGACAGCATCCTGCTCATGGACACAGAGCATACAGCTCACAAGAAAAACTCTTTAGCCCATTCTGCACCTCATTCCTCCAGGATTAAACAGTAACATCTTGCTATCTTGTTCAACACACTGAGAAATGCCAGTGCTACACCTGCCCCTCTCAACTGCTGTAGACACGCACATCTACTCGTGTACACACACACACACACACACACACACACCCCCCAATGTCAGATGACACTCCACCAAAACAACCAACCTCAGATACCAGACCTTTGTGACCCAAATAGGTGAGTTTCATATGAATTTACCACTCTTGCCCCTGTACAACCAGGGAGGTGGAAGCAAGCCAGGAACAAGGGAAGGCATCGCCCTTTGCAAACACCTGACGAGCCTAACTGAAACCACCAAGCCCAGCACCTTTGGAGAAATCCCCCCCACACACACCCTCATGGGGCAGGCGGTTAGAGATGAAAAAGAGCCACCAGGAAAGCTCTTCCGTAGAAGCTGATATTTCACCTATTAAAGAAGTTTCTGTTTAAACAGACATTAATTGCATACACTCAGGAATTTCTCGGTTTTACCACTTAAAAACCACCTAAAGCCACTTTGAGGCTTTTCCTTTTTTCTCTCCCGCCTTTATTTGCTCTGCAAACACATTTGTGTGCACCCCGAATCCCGTAACAACAGTTTCTGTGACAGCAGCTTCAAAGCAGAGCAGCAGCAACCTAGACAGCTCGCTGGGGACAGCCAGCCACTCATCCTGGCTCTGCCCCTGCCATCAGGGCACACCATGACCAAGAACCCGGCATGGCCCAGCTCCTCACAGGCCCTTCTCCCAGCACAGGATGAAGCAGGGGATTCCTTGGAGCCGTTTGTACTAGTAGATAACAGAGATAACATGCCAGGAGCTCGTGCTCAGGAACACATCAGCTTCCCTTGCAGCTTGACTCTCTCCCAGCAAACCCCCTACCTGTTGGCAGTGGGCTCTGTTTATTAAAGCAGAGTTGCAGGTTTCCCTCAGTCATGGCGAGGGGAAGAATAAGTGACTAACAGCAAATACTGTGCAGACTTTCAAAGGGGCTGTTGATATCAGCCCAGTGATATTCCCCATCCCAATGGCAGGCATGTGGCACTTGCCAGGCCAGGTGAGAGTGGCAGGTGGGTACTACCTGAGGGACAGAGACTGGAGGAGAGCGGCCTCCTATGCAACCATGCAACCTTGACAGTTGCTACAGCGGGGCTGCCCATAAATGCCTCTGAAGATCCCAAGAAGGACTGGACAAAGGGAGTCAAGAAATTTGGATTATCATATATGTACACACCTATGCATACACGCAAACATTTATATACATCTGGGCAGCTTTGGAGAAGTCCCTTAGCTTCCCTCTCTTACTGGTCAGTAAATGGAGGGCACATCTCTCTTCTAAACACACGTTAAAACCCAAGGGCTGTGTAACACCTGCCGGCAAGAAAAGGCCCAGCACCTCCATCTCCATGCCATCACTGCAAACAGCCAGAAATTCCAGCAAAGACACACCACTGAAATGTCTCAGGGAGAGATGGGTGACACCAGCCCAAAGGGACTGCTGGCAGATACCCTATGATACTTTCTGCTATGTCCCTTTATATTGCCCTATGCCTTGTTGGCACCCCTCCCAAAGAGGAAAGTTGGGAGCGACTCCTCTCACCAAACAGGTCTGCTCCACGCCTCGAGCAATGAGAAATCCCCTGAGAGCAGCCAGAAATCCCTTTTCCCTCTGAAAGCAGGTCATCTCCACCATGCTCAACCTCAGTCCACCCAGAAAGCACAGTGTAAACCAAAACTCAGACACACTTTGGTTTGGCTGGCTTTGCCACCAACCTACATACACCAAGAGACACCACCAGGAGGTCTGGTAAAGCAGCTTCTGCAGCATCTCACAGTGGGGGGGGGTGGGAGGGAAGACATGTTTGTCAAGGAAAATGTAATGGAACATTTTGTATTGATCTATTGTGGAATGAGTCATTTTTAGTGACTCGCCTCCTCTTCCCCTTGTTTCTTCACCCCCAAATTATGGGCTGCAAGAAACGAGCCAAGATAATGGGCTATTTCAGATGTTCTCAACTCAGGTTTCTCTCCTGCCAGAACAGCATACAACAAGAGTAGATGGATGGAGCTCCAGAGGAGCTGGCCTTCATGTTCCCATCGCTTTTACAGGCTGTGTGTCTAACTAATGGGTAATTAGGAAAGGACCAGAAGGATGTGGGACTGCTTTGGAAAGGAAATCAGGAGGAAGATCTGGAAAGCATCAGCAATGAAAGGAGACAAAAAAATAGATGGGGATCAGACACATTCCCACACCACCACACCTGCCCACCCCCCCCCCAAAAAAAAAATAAAAAAATCAAGCTGGAATAGAATCAAACTGGGTCTAGGTAAAGCTACTATTGCTGGTCCACAAGAACTCTATGGACTTTCCAGTACACAGTCACTTGCCAATGTATAAATGCCAAACATCAAGGATAACCAGTTCCAAAAAAGAGTGGGGAAAAAAAATATTCAAGAAAGAAATAAGTCTGGTGATAGTAAATTCTTCTTCAACTCCTTCAGTACTTGAGGATGAAACAAAACCCCTAAGGAAGCTGTGGAAGTCCCAAGGTTTGGGGTTTTTTTTAGGGAACTGAAAGCTGCATACATGGGAACCAGGTGACCAGTGAGTTTTCCCAGCTCAGTTCCATGGAATTTAGTGCAGATTACTGATCTCTTACTGGGGAGTAGGTATTGCACAACATAAACCACTGATCCCATGAAGTGTGGCCTGTCAAAAACCTGCCCATACCATATACATCAACATTATATATACATACACATACATAAATCTCTGATTTGCTAAGTCTCTAAAGGACTAAATTTGATGGCATTAAGCAAAAGGTGGCACTCACAAGACTGCATGGCAAGTAACCACCCAGCACCCACCAGCTGCATGGGACATTTGAGCCTGGCCAAGAGATCTTCCAGTGCTCAGTGCTCTCTATTCAGAGAAGAAACTGGTACTTCATGCACTGGGAGATGACTAATCGCAGTAGGTGAGTTACAGCACAGCTTCTAACAAACAATGAAGAGAAGTTAAGGTCATCTCAACTTTCATCTACTGCGTCCCACAGTATCCCCTCCCACTGCTGACTCGATGCTCTTTTTTTCCTCCTACTACTTTTCTCACTTTCTACCCTCCCCTTCAACCTTTCCTTTCAGGTCGTCTCACTGCCTTCCATACTCATTTACCTTTCTCTTGTCTATCCACTCCTCTGGCACTTTAAACACCCTTCTCATCACCACAACTCTCACCTCTCAAGTCCTTTTCTTCTAAGAATTGGCTTTATTTGGATTTGGTTCTCCAGCAACTACCCATGATGCCATGCCTTCTGCAGCCCTCACATGTGTATTGGTCTGCCTTGGACTGCAGAGTCTTCAGAGCAAGGAATGTCATCTTCCCCACTTGTAAAGCCCAGTATAAAGCACTTATGGGATGGGTAAATGTTAAATAAGCAGCTTCAGTGATTCAGGGTAGCTCAGCATGAGCTCCTTTGGTGTTTGCCTTCCCTCTGCTGAAAACTAATCTACCGATAAGACTACTTCCTTATCTCTCAGTTACAAGGTTATCACTTAAATTTATCAGCATTCTTCAAAAAATAGTTGAGAAGGGGAGGTGGGGAAACAAAGGGCCTTTACCAGCTCTACTCACCCCCAAGCTCAAGACCCAAGTGTAAAGGAGTTGAGAGCTCCATAAGGAGAGAACACAGCCAGAAATAACACACTGGGATTGTTTCAAACCCCACATGCCTCATTTCTATGCAATTTTCAGTGGGTTTCTGGACAAGACATTCATAGCTGTTTGATGAGGGAATATCTATTCAATCTACTACCAGCTGAGTGTGTTTGTCTTTGGAAGGTTGGAAGAGAGGCAAGTGAGCGACTGAAATGGAAAGCTAGAGAAAGGGGGCGGGGGGGAAATTATGAAAAAAAAAGATTGCCCACAAGAACTAGGGCATCAAGAGGCGGCTAAGAGGCAGCCCATGCTCCAGGAGGGAAAAAAAAAAAAGCACCAAAAACACAAAACCAGGGTCAAGCCAATGCATCAAATAAGCCATCTGGCTGGCTGGTAGCAACACTCATGCATGATGGGGGATTTGCATCACAGGAGCAGCATTGCTCAGGAATCAATGTTATAAAATGCTCACTCAACCAAAAAGAAAAAATACAGAAAGAGGAGGGAGCTAGTACTTGCTAGACAGTTCACAGAGTTGATGTTATCAGCTGGTTCCTTATCTCATGAGAATTTGAGTTGTCTGGCATTTCCTAGCACCCCAAGTTACTGCTTTCTGGCCCCCTGCACCTCACTACATGGATTTCACTCCATCTCCCTCTGCACACCAGCCCCTCACCTACATGAGGCCATCACATTGGTCACTTTGAAACATCCATCTCCAATGACCTCCCAGCTTTCAGAAATTCTTCACTGGGAGCATGCTCAAAAGCCATGTCCTTCTCTGTCCCTACAGTTTTAGCAGCCTCTGTGAGATTATCTGATGCAGCTTTTTGACACTCATACACCTCAGTGAAGAATTTGCTGATTACCACCAAAGCGCTGGGGGTAGCACATGCATCAGGAAGCACATGCAGCAAGACTGCTACACTGTGAGAAACTTCATCCAGACCCTTAGGAAAAACTACCATTTTTGTTACTGCTTTCAGCTGAACTCACCAGCAATCCCCAGACTACAGAGCGAACAGGAACACCTTCAAGTACATAACTGGGAGGAAATAATCTGGGGGTGTGTGTGTGTGTGTGTGTGTGTGTGTGTGTGTGTGTGTGTGTGCATTCCAACAGACAGTCATTGAATGGGCAACAAGAAAGAGTAAATGACAATTAAGAACAGAAGCCCAGGACAAAGTAATCAGCTAGAAAACAAGGGATCACACAAGAATAAATCAACCCCAAGAGCGCCCCTTCCTTCGTGCTGAAGGCATTTTTCAGCATAGCAGCATTTCACAAGACAGACTGAAGAGCTGGTGCTTAACGCTGCCCCTGGAGACTTGCCCAGGAGTTTTTACATCACTCAGCACCCTGTGCATAAAAGGGCAGCAGCAGTGACGCTCCTGGTGAACTCCTGCTGGCCGAGCTGTCTGGCAGGTATAGCTAAAATAGCCATTTCTGGAAAATATTGCCTTTTTATAGCTTATCTCAGTGCAGACAGCTGCCTCCCGTCTCTAGAAATAGCAGAATTTAACAGCCATGTTTGCAGGGACAGATTTTAAAGGTTCCATCTTCTAAGAAACAACCTACACATCCAGAAACAGGAGGCCAGATTTGTTTTGATACTGGAACCCCCCTTCCATATGCTCGGCGTGCCCACGGATTTGCAGAAACCCTGCTCTGAAAATGGGATGTTCATTCAGCAATAGGCGACAAGTAACTTGTGTTTGCTTTCCTATAGAGTCTGTTCCCAGCGCGATCAGCGGCAACATAGCAGCGCACGATTAGCCTGATATTGCCTTTTGCTGAAAATTGCTGGCATTTGACAAGTAAAATAGTGCTGCAGGAGAGCAGTAAACACTGGAAAAACAAGACTAATATAACAAGTCAAAATACCCCACGGGTACAGCTGATCAGCACCTCTCTGTTGTTCCTCTTCCTATGGAGAGAATCTGGATGGATCAGATCCCAAACTTGGTTGAGATCGTTTGAGGTGATAAAGGCAGAGCCCTGGGCTGTGTTCCCAGGTTGGTCCCACAGCTGCAAACCCCAACCCCAGGAGCCTGGACGAGCCTCTTCAAGCCACCCCACCTCCGTGTTTGGGAGTGTGATGGGGATAATGGTATTTTCCTACCTTTTAGGAACAACTTGGGGTTTTTTTTACATAAAAAGGTCCAAATTACCCATGAATTTAACACTGGAGGAGCTGTTGCTAAGGATATAAATGGCTCTGAACGTAACAGGGCCTTGCTAAATTTCCATGGTCCCATCTTATATTAGCAGCAGCTGGACCAATTGTCTACAGCTACTTCCTCATGAGATTTTACTTTTTTTTTTTAATGAAGTGAATGAAGGGGTACTAAAGACAGCAACCTGCTGTGAAATGACCGAAATTCCCATGCAAACAACCCATTAGCAGTGTTCAAATGCAATTTAAATTACTAGTTGTTAAAGTGCTCCTCAATTTCATGGTAAGTTTCCAAGGAAAATTACATGCTATGTACTATTTAATTGATTGTTTTCTACTCCTTAACATCTATTTATTCCCTCCTCCTGTCTTTTCCTTAATTTCAATGGATGATAATGACTTTTCAAGGAAGAAGGGGGGACAGCTAACAGAGTTG
Source organism: Corythornis vintsioides (assembly GCA_025447755.1). Classification (NCBI taxonomy): domain Eukaryota; kingdom Metazoa; phylum Chordata; class Aves; order Coraciiformes; family Alcedinidae; genus Corythornis; species Corythornis vintsioides. The sequence continues at coordinate 31,460 of JAOEGS010006512.1, read as the reverse complement.
AAAAGGGATTTACCTGAAGGATGAGGAGGTAGGAGGGAAGTGGCTGCCACAAATGGGCAGCTTCATTGGAACTTGAACCTGTGGTGTTTTCACAGTAGAGGTGTGAGACAGCACAGCACAAGGACTCCTTTCCTTCTCACCACAGGCAGTCAGGCTTTCAAGATGTGATGTGTCTTTAAAACTTACTCATTTCCCTCCTCACACCAAGCAATGAGCAACTCAGGAATCTTGTGCACAGTTAACTATTAGAAAACGGTGGTACAGCAAAAGGAGCAACTTGTTTCCTCCTCCCAGGTGTGCTAGTCCTTGAACCAACAAGCTCACCATAGGCAAACAAACAAGTTTTTCTCATTTGGGAGATCTCATCCCAAATGCAAATACCTAGTTCACAGGAGCAAATTCCCCCTTTCAAAGTTGACTGAAGAATTAGGCTGAGGAGTGAGCTCTCCTGTTGCTTGCAACAGCTGTTACACAGGAACGTGCATTATAAAGCTAGTAACAGACATTTCTTAAAAGCTTGAGCTCTGCTCAGGTCCTAGGAAGGAACAGAGGTGCAATTAGGTAAGATACCATCTGGAAATTCCTGGAGTAATGAAATGTGTTGGGATCTTGTCACACACCAGCAGCATCTATCAACTTTATGAAATACTCAGTACAACTCAGTTTACCTTTAAGCAACCAATGCAAAAATACTTTGTGCTTAGGAAAGAATGACTTTATTAGAGTGAGACGGGTTTCAAGGCACCACTTTGCACGAAGCTGCGAAGCACCTGCCTGTCTGCAGCAGCTGAACACAAACAGTCATGTGGAATCCAGAGACTTGTACTGTTCCCAAGTCTACCATAGAGTGCCTCAGTTTCTACACCTGCATGTAACACAGCTTTCCTCAGCCTGTGGGCATGGTTTAGCAGTTAAGGGTTCTGAAACCTTTGCCTGCAGAAATGCTAAGTAGCAGATATGTAGAGCCATCAAGGCTCAACCTTGTCTCCAGAGCTTCATCCCTTCCATGCCCACATGTGCTAGCCCCATGTTATCTGGGGCAGCTTCTCTTACCTGCTGCAAGGCACATACACCCAGCCCTCAGTGCACTCTAAATCCCCTCACAGCACCCAAGTCACACAGTGACGATGTCACCACTTCACCACGTCCTCTGCTGTGCCTGCCCTGGATCAATCAGTGCAAGAGCCAGGATGAAGGATGGACTGCAAACCAATCCTCCTTACATGGGAGCTAAAGCAAATCCTCTGGTTTTAATACATTATTAGAAGCGATTCAGAGGAAGCTTAAGGCAGGCAGGCATGGACCATTCTAAGCAAGCTCAAGGTCCAGTGGCATGGAAAGCTTCTCAGACTCAAATGTTTACAGGGTGCCAGGATCCAGGAGAAAAAAATAAAAATAAAAAAATCTTAGACAGCTATATTAATTTACAGGTCAGCCCTTAATGATTCTGTTTCTGGAGCAGAAGAAAATCCATTGTGGTTCCTGGTTAGCATCAGTCATCACTGGATCTGCCCAGGTCCTTGAGAAATACCAGACGGAGTGCTGGCAGCCTGCTGTCTCAGCCATGGGCATCCTCCATCCTCTAGAGCTATCCCAGCCATGCCCAGTACCCATCTTGGGGTGCGCAGGCAGCATATGGGGAGCTCATCCTTTACAGTCCATCCAGCTCTCAAGTGACATCCTCGTGGTGATGAGATGCTGCATCACAGAAGATGAACGTCCCCAGCGCGTTTCCCCAGGCATGCCAGAGTGGCACTGCCCAGCGCCACGGGTTACAGCCCAAGGCACTGCTCATCCTTGTTTTCCAACAAGCAGTCTGTTCTAGCAAGCAGGGGAAACTGTGAGGGGAACAGAACATCATCAGTTCCAGTCCCACTGTGCCATCTCCAAATCACCAAGCTCAGCCACAAGCAGCTGGCAACGCATGGACATGCCACATCCAAGTGCCACCAGCAGCAGCAGCAGCTGTTCAGGGCACAAGCAAGCTGGGGAAGTGCTGCACAAGGAGGATGCATCATCCATCACATGGAGCCACACATGCACACTTAAAGGCAAAGCGCAGCACACGAGGAGTGACACTGACCACCACCAGCTCTCTGCCTTCCACACAGCCTGGCACCACCACGCGTGACAAGGATGGATGACTCCTTGGTGAGTCACTGGGCTGAGGCTTCAGGTGCTACAACAGCTCCATAGCCTCTCCAGTGCTTTTTTCCAACCCACCACATCCATCATCCATTCAGGCTGTACACTCTTCAGGACAGATGTTCTTTCTTTTGCCCAGCCCAGCAGGACCCTGGCCCCAAAAGCTGCAGTAATCCAAGTAGCTTGTTGAAACAACAAGGATTAAAATACCACTGAAATCAACAAACTTCTAACACATCCCACCTGCAAGAATAGGCTTCAACAGTCCCTTCACCACCTTTTGGAGCTCACATTCCACCCTTCTGCAAAGTAAGCAAAGAATCTTTCCCTGACCAGAACAATCAAGCCAGTTTCACACGTCAAGGACCTGCTGTGAATCCCTGTCTCTGGGAAACCAAACTTCACACTATTGATCTCTGTTTAAAAAGGCAAAAAGAAAACCAGTAACAGTTTTAACTTTCTAATAAAGGACTTAAATTTCAAACAAGGAAAATATTAAAACAACAGGTTTGAAATAGCCAAAAAAACACCAGTTAACTGATAGAAGCATCACTAACCAGCAGTAGGAACTAGAAAAGGTTTTTCACCCCTTCCTAAGTAAAAGGACAAAGTGCAGGGCTTTCTGTCCAAGGCACAGGACTGGCTGCTACGCAAGCTCTGGAGCAGCATTAAAAGCACTCTATACGTGTTACACGCTCCAAATGACACAAGGAATGTGGGACAGTGGATCTCCGCTCCAGATTCCCCAGCAGGGTTTTAGCTGCCATGAATAAAACAGGAAGCAGAGCATCTTCCAGGTTCCCCCCACGCCCCTGACTGTCCGGATGAACTGCAGTTTCCTTTCAGGAAAGGAAAAGGCAAAGGGGAAAAAGAAAAAAGAAAAAAAAAAAAGGCAAAAAAAGACAAGCAGCCAGCTGCAATATCAGACAGATTAAAAGTTCCCACTAAGGAAAAACAGAGAACAACAAGAAAAACCAGACCTTCATCCAGTTACAACGGCTAAACTTCTCCAGGTCCCTAACAAAACAGAGTTAAACATTAACATTTGAGACAAATGCGTCCAAACATTACACAGCCTTTAACACACAGCCTTTAACGCACACTCTTGCTTAGGAGACAGAAATCATTCTTAAGCTATATTTTACTTGCTGACCACATGCACATATACTCATTTAACTTCATATTACTCTACTGCCTTGCTGCAGTAACCAGGAAAACTAAAAGGAATGTGACTGAATGGGAGCTGGATTAAATTATCTTTACACCTAGGCCTGCAGAAACATTTTGCTTTTGAGAGCAATCCACTAAGCCAAATTTCCCTGCTACACAAAGTTCCATTGGGTCCCTTGCTGTTGACTGGCGATGCCTGCCTGCACCAGCACCACACACGCTTTGATGCAATCCATTTTACTAAACAAAAAAAACAATACAAAAACAAAAACAAAAAAAACCCTCCAAGTTGCTTGCTAAAGTTGTAATGATGCACTTACCAGCATCCCGGCAAGCTCCTTCACTAACACGCTTCCCTCTTGAGCAGATGAAATTTGGAACAAGGTCCAGGAGCAAGAGAGAACTGAAAACTGACCACAACAAGCTTCCAAAACAAGAAAGGGGGGGAATAAAAAAAAAAAAAAAAAAAAGCCTTACTACAGGAATTCAGATCCTGCTTCCACCAGACCCTGAGTCACCTCCCCTCCCTTGCAATAGATCAGAGCAATGGGTAAACATTTCCAAATATGGAGATCAAAACTCCAAAGGATGTCAAAAAAAAAAAAAATATCACCCTTCTCTCCCTGGCTTTGACACAGGGATGACTTGCCCCTCTAGAGTCTGATCTGAGCACACCGCTGTCACTGACCTACACAGCCTGGACACAGGGCCACACATTGCCACCTTGAGCTACACTTTGGAGGTTCCTGGCTCGATGGAATAACACTGCATCTCTGTCCCCTCCTAGAGATGGAACAGGGGCAGCTCCAGGAGCCATTGCCCCTCACATTCTGTAGGAAACCTCCCTCTCATCCCTCGACTCATCAGTAGAAAATGCACTAGAACTAGTTTTTTGGAGGGCTCTTTGAAGGCAAATAGGCAAATTCAGGCTGTTTGTAGTAACACCAGCTCAGCACCAGAGAAGGCAAGGCTCAGCCATCAGTCCCACTGGAGAGGTCCTGCTGCCAGGTCCCACACCAGCTGCTCACCTGGGACATGAAAATCTCCCCCCACCTGACTCATCTACTGGTGTTTTGCAAAAAGTGGGTATTTGATTTTCCTTTATGAAAATAAAGGAAAAAAAAAAAGCAACAAAAAACTACAATAAAAAAGAACACACAATCATAAAAAGTCACAACATGGCCCTCACAGCTCTGCAGAAACAAATATGCTGCTTGAAGAAGGAGAGATCTTCCTACTGGGCAAAGGAGCCCTGGGATGGCAGCACCCCCCGATCGCTACTGGGACACACAGCACAGCATCCCGTGGCAAGTGGAAAGAGAAGCAGTCAGCCTGTCCACCCCTGGGAGAGGGGATTGAGGGTCAGTGTTTGAACCCAGACAGAAAACTGAGGAGACAGAAAATGTTTAAAGGGCACAACTGTCCCCACAGATCCTAGGAGCGATACCCCCGAGCCACCGCTCCCCCCGGCATCACTACGGCCGCGGTGTGGGCAGCAGGGAGGTGACTGCCTGGGACAGCAGCCTGCTGGTAGTTGCAGCCTCTCAGGAATGTGCAAATCAAGACGTTTTCAAGGGGAATGGGCTGCCGAGGCAATCCAACCAGACCAGAGTGATTCCCCAGCACCACCCACAAGATGCCATTGAATTTATAGGGAAGGAATTCCAGAGCTGACTCTGCCCATGTATGGCCAAAACAAACTCTGAAAAAAGCGCCATGACATCTGGCTTTGGCTGGTACCGAAGTGCCGGCTGGGAGAGGAGCTGAAATCCTGCCGTGACAGGAGCTGTACACTTACCTCCAGTACCTAGGCAGAGGTCAGAGCCCTGTGGCAGCATGAGTTTAGCCTCTGATACCACAGGTGACAGAGAACACAGGAACCATTCTTTTTTCCAGAAGAAAATGAATCTTTGTGCCTGAAAATGAATCTTTGTGCCTTTTACCATAAGCACATTTAACTTGGTGATCTGTCACTACCACTGCAAAAAAGACACCTTGTCGGGCAGCACCAGCACATCTCCATTACACTGGTAGTTCTAAAGGCAGCTTCAAAGAGCCAGCAGCCCAGGTGGCACCAAGAAATTCACCACAGCAGTGCCACTGAACTGCAGGTAGGGACTAGCTCTCAATGGGCAGCTCATTCATTATTCTTCTAAAAACCCACCAAAGCCAGAGCCATGTGCCCTAGGCAGCAGCTGGGCCACCAGAAGCATTCTCCGCAGTCAGAAATGGAGATATTCTGACCAAACAAGTTTTATGAGGAGCAGCTAGGGGAACTGGGGCTGCTTAACCTGGGAAAAAGGAGGTTCAGAGAGATTACCTGAAAGGAGGTTGTAGCAAAGTGGGTGTTGGTGTCTTGTCCCAAGTAAGAAATGATAGGACAAAAAGAAATGGCCTGAAGTTGCACTAGTGGAAGAGGTTTAGGTTGAACATTAGGAAAAATTCCCTCACTGAAATGGCTGTCAAGCCCTGGAACAGGCTGCCCAGGAAAGTGCTTGAGTCAACATCCCTGGAAGTATTTAAAAGATGTGTAGATGTGGTGCTTATTGACATGGTTTAGTGGTGGACTTAGCTGTGCTGGCTTAACAGTTGGACACAATCTTAAAAGGTCTTTTCTGACCAAAACAATTTTAATTATTCTATGATTCAATGTTCTGAGCAGAGTGGTAAAAGATGCTCCAAAGCCACAGTAAGAAGGGTCAGGTTTTACAAACTCTGACTCATTTTTCCAACACCTTGTAGAAAACAATTGCTTTTTGCAAGGACAAATAGCGGGATGAAGTAGGGAATAAGGAAAGCCAAGGAAGGGAATGGAAGCATGTTGGAGGAGCACTAGAATAGCAGAAACCCCATCCCAAGTGCACACCAGCCCTTACTGCTCTGGGCTCCCACAGCACGAACACATTGAGGCTCTTACCAGCGAAACTCCACTGCCTCGCCTGCCCTGCCAGCGTGGGAAACATCATCTGTGTCAGTGAGAGAGGCAGAGGGCTTACCAAAAAGGGGAGGAATGCAGGCTGCAGTGGCACACGCCATGGGGACAGGGAAATGAAAGCCAGGAGAACATAGGCTGCTAATGCTGCCAGTGCTGCCCCTGCCTTGGCAGTGGGGTCAAGAAGGGTACGTTTCACGGCTCCTGGGGTTGAAATCTGGGACTATCAGCTTCGTGACCTTAGAGGGACTCTCGTGCCAGAAACAAATATAGCTGCTAAAGGGGCCGGGAGCTCAGGGGCCTGAGCACACAAGGACATGCCCATTCCAGGCTCCTGGCAGGCAACCCGGCAATGCTTTTCAATAAGCACAAGTCGTACACATCGGATGGGGAACGAGCACCTGTCTCCTTCAAGTGGCACTTGCTGAGGGGAGACCCACCCGTGGCTATTCCCCCAGCTTCATGTTCCCAGGATTTAGGATCTCCCCTTGGTTTCCCAGCTGATAAGGTGCTATACCCTTGCCCTTGCTACTGTGCTCACTTCAAACAGCACTAAGCATGAACTGGGGTTCAGTGCCTCTGCTTTAGAACATGCTCCACTCCAAAAAACACAGAGAAACCAGAAGGATGGACACGTCCTTACGTGACCACAGCCTAAGCAAGAGCTCCCAGAGACATGGCAATGCAAGTCCCTCTCCTTGACACAGTCCTAACCCTGGAAAGTAAAAGCTCAGGGGCCTGGGAATAAAACCCAACTCCAGGCTCCTGCACAGCAGTGCAGGTCATTATCAATCAGCCACTGAGTTAGGCATGGCTAATTTAATTTAAATTGCCTTACAGAAGCAGGTTGACTGAAAACATTTGAAAGGGCAGAAAGCACAACTTGCCTGCCACACGTAACACATGGCCTGCTGCTGCTTCACAGGAACACAGACCACATAATGCAGCCAGCAAAGACCAGGGATGCTCATACGCACACATGCACAACTAGGCACACAAACACCTCCTCCCCAGGCATGCATAAAAGCAGACTTAGGACTTGCAAGCTGAAGTCCTTTGCAGCCAAAAGTTAGCACAAATGTTTGTGACAGTTCCACTTTGCAGGCAAAGGCAAAAACCGGGTGCAAAGAAATAAATATAGAAAGAAGTCAGGCAGGAAAAGCAGGTGCTGGCTTGTAAAACCTTGGCCAGAAAGGCTCCCCAGGAGGCTGAATCTGGTAGTTTTGCAACAGCTCTACAGAGAGACAGAAGAGACAGAAAAAGAAAAGAGAACATGAATGCATATGCGTTTTTATCACCATATATAGTAGATACAGACATTTGGCATATACACCCCCAAGCTCTAAAACACCACCGTATTAGTATACACTATATATGCATTGCACATGGGTGTTTCCATGCGCCTAGATTTGTACAGCATGTGTATATGTATGTATGTGCATTTGTCACTGCCCCCCACATCACCTACCAGTGCACACTACCACACAACACAGCACTTAACAGAGCACATCTAAAGCCTCAGGCTCTAGTCTGGGATGACTTCTGAACACTCACTCACAGCTTCCCTCTGCTGAGCCCTACCCTGCCAACGCCTCTGGGTGCAAGCTCCACCAGGGAACCACCAGTTTGTCTGGTATTTTCCAGTAATCCCACCCCCACACTCTATTAAGGAAAGGACTTAATTTAGTTTTATGCAGAGAACCACAAACAAGGTGCTGCTGTCAGAAAAGCCACAGAGCCTTCCGAGACATTGCCCCTTGTGCCTGCGAAGCACGGTTACGTACCAGGTGTCACACTGCACAGCTTTGCTGGTGGGACGAGCTCAGAGCAGGGCTTTTGGAGACACACAGGGCTCAGCCAGAGTCACGACTTTGGGTTTCTTTCCCAGCCCTGCAAAGAGAGAGAAAGATACTCGTGCTATGAGTACTGGATGGGCCTCCCAACAGCTCTTCTCCAAAGCTTGCAGTTTAACCCACACAACTTCTGGAAAAGGCAACGTTTTCTTCCCCAGCTTTCTAAGGCAGAAGTTGCCAAACTCCTGGACTTTCTGGCACTCCACAAAAGCACAGGTCACCTTGCCCAACTGGGGCAACAACCAGCACCAGCTGTCAGTTGCCACAGCTTTGCCAACAAGTTGCTCCTACTCAAGACACAGCTCCTTTACTGCTCTTAATGTCCATGAGAAAGGCAGGGTAAAGGACAATGTAAAATGAGGCATAAAGTAAGAGAACAGGTTGAATCCATCACTCATCTCTATAACCTCAGGCAGAGTGAGAGAGCCAGGAGGCATCACTTAATAGTTTGAAGCTCATGGGATTTAGCACGACTGCAAGAAAAGCTACACCACTACCCACTTCATCAGCCCTCCACCTCAACACAGGCTTCTCCCTGAGGACCTCTGCCCCATTCCCACTGGGGGCTGCCTCACTCTTTCCTGTAGCTGGAAAGCAAATACAACCATTTCTTGAAGTGACCAACTCAATGTTGTTTTTCATTCTATCAAAACACAAAGGTAGAGCAGAGAGGACAGCGAGGCCACGTGGCCACCATCTTGCATGTGGCATGTCAGGACACATGGCAGGGTGCATCCCACAGAGATAGGCAGCATCTGAATGACACACTCCTTCCTGCCCCTAACAGCCCACAGCCAGCATCCCATCCCATCCCAGCCACATCCTGGTCGCTATGGCCCTATCTCTGCTCATGACAAGCACAGGCTCGCCTTGTCATTGCCGCTCAGCAGAGAAAGCTGCTGCTTTTTGCTGCTGTGATGATGAAAATGCTCAGTTCAGGCTTGTGTTTGTTGTACCTGTGATGCTCACGAGGGTGCACCCACAAGTCCACAAGCAACATGCAGGTAAATGCAGGAGTGCTGCTGGTGGCTCACAGTTATAGAATCACAGAACAGCAGAGGTTGGAAGGGACCAGGTCCCTCCACCCTATCACTCAGTGATATGGCTTCCCAGCCCTGCCAGCACCCCTTGTTCCCCATGCCATGTCTGATACTGCAGCAGCCAGGAGATTGACAGAGCTCTCACCTCTCCCAGGTGGTGGTGGAACTCCAATGCCAGAAGAGCACACCAAGGTCTACCCTGACCCAGGTGGCATCTTCCCAGCTCAGTCCCATGGGCCCTGTGGTGGCACCCAGCCCCAATTCCCCACAGGTCTGTGCAGGCATAAAAGTCCCCAGGACCCATCAAGTCACATCCATCAGGTATGATGAGGACAAATTCAACTGAAGATCACAACAGCTTCTCCCATTCACTGCAGGCCTGGGATGAAGATGAGTAACTACAGGATTTTATTGCTGGTGAACTCAGCCAAGAGAGCAATTTTTCTCCATCCATCAAGAAGGAGACAAGTACAAGCAAATATTATGGTTGTGCATGTTTACTTTTCATTTTAAAATGATGTAGAGTTATACACAATTTAGGTCCTTCCCACAGGCTCCTGGCAAAATGCCCTTCGGTCTTATCTGCAAAGGCAGAAGACAACAACATTCCCCTCTGGTTTCAAGACTGTTTCAATCCAACTCAAAACAGCATCTCTGGGAGCCCCAGGTAAAACAATACTTCTTGGGACCCAATCTGTGTTTAAAAGATCTTGGCTCGGGCTTGTCTTTCACCAGGTTTAACGGAATAAATGTTTATAAGATCATCTATAGGGCTTCGCAGACTTGGCCAGTTGAACTGCATCTTCCTGGCTTTACTTTCCACACCAGCTGTCCCCACCACCTTGTGACTGGAGTTCCTGCAGCAAGGTGAACAGGACCCTACATACCCTCCTTAAGGCACCCAGACAAAGCCTGCTGTGAAACCACCTTCCCCAGCACTAAGTGGGGCCCAGCATGGGGCCCAGGGGGGCAGAACCCTGATGCTCAGGCACACACACCCTCCTGGCCACACATCCACAGCTGGGCAGGACAGGGACAGCCTGACTGGTCACAGCAACATTCACCTGAGCCAATCTGTCATACTGGTCCATTTGTGACTCCATTCCTTTAGCAGAAGGTTGCACAAGTCAGCCTGGGTCTTTGAGCACAGAAATACCCAGAAGACAAACACACATGACAGACCCAAGGCACCAGAAGAGCTGCACATCTGCTGGATCACAAACCATCAAGTCATGGTCACTTGGAAACATTTCTTGAGACTCAAGGCCCACATGCCCCAAGATCAGCAGAGCTCCCTTCCCCAGAGCACCTCTCAACAGTAGCCTGCACAGACGCCTATGCAGGGTAGCAAAGCCCTGCCTCCAGCACACCAGCTCTGCTGGGGAAGCAGGCAAGGGCTACAGATCCCGAGAGACAACGAGTGCTAAAAAGGGCTCTGCCCCTCACAGACACACTCTTCCCTGCTTTGGCTCAGCTAGGGAACAGCAAAGGAGCGCTCAGTCCAGATAAACCCAAACGGCTGCCATCTACTCCAGCACAAGGCTTTTCCCCACTGAAGTCCCCAGAGAAATGCACGCAAAGACTGTCCCTACGGAGCCTCCTCTTGGTTTCAAACATTCTCCAACAACCTTCACGGGGAATATCCTGGTTCTTTTACAAGAGCAATAGTAACACCAGTCAGGCTTCAACAACAGAGATCTTCTAGTTCAGAGCCACTGTAACAGATGCTTAGCGGTCTGTGCACAGCTAATTCTGATTTTTATCTTTCAGCAAGAAATTCCAGCTTTCCATCACAGTCCTACAAGAGGAAAAAGCAGGAAAGTCTCTTTGGTAACACCACTTCACACTGCCAAGGTTCCATCTGGCATAACTCAGTACTATCCTTATGTCTCCAGTTCATCAGCAGCTGAGACTTTGCAACCTATATACATCTACATATGCACATCTGCATCTTCATTTTTATGCCTAGCACAATACAGACCACTTATTTTAATGCAACATTTCAAGAGGCAATTTATCTTTTAAAAGTTATTTAAAGTAAATGCCAAAACATCAGGAACCAGCTATTACAGTCAAAACACTAAGTAGAGACTCTGAACAAACTACCAGAACCAGAATTTACCAAAAAAGCACATCTTTGACAAGAGATTATTTTTTTTCATTTATTTCTTCCAGCTAGTTAAATTTAAGGCATCACTCATAAAAAGCTGAGGAAGTTAAAAAAAAAAAAAAAAGGAAAATAAGATGAAAGGCTGAGATCCATGAACTCTAAAAATCCTTACAGATATGATGATCAGAAACAGTTCTTTCACTCTCTGGCTGATTATACTGATACTGTACTACTGACAATAAAAATAAACATTTCTCAAGAAAAGAAAAATAAATCTAAACATAACACAAAAGGAAAACACGGAAAGCAAGGTTCCTCTTTGCAGGTTTAAACCTAAAGGCAGTAGTTTACAATGCCTGAATTTAAACATCAATCCTCAGTCATGGTTCGAGTTTTCTTGCATCTTCCAGATTATTCAGAAATTGACAGTTTAAAAACCTCTCTTTCAAAGAAGTACAGCCAGCATTTCCAGAAGAACAGGCATCCCCAGCATAACTTTACGCTGGTCACTTCAAAATTGAAGTAGCAAGACTCCCCACTTACTTTAAAAGAAAATCTTACCCGTGAAAATAATTTCAGCAAGTGCTAATTACACTTCTCACCTAACAGCCTGGCTAACAGCATCTGGTTTTCGCAGTCTGTTTACTCAAAAGTTGCATTCACTTTTCAATCTTCTTTATGCTTGAAAGTGTTACCAATATTCAGAGCTTTTTTTTTAATCATTATTACTATTGTTGATTTTTTTTTTTAATCATCCTGGTTATACTTGTAGAAATGCAACATGGACACCAGTTAAATGGGGATAAAGCAGCCTCACCCTGGGATCCTTCGCTCCCTTTCCTTCTTGGAGCAGATGGCTCAGCCTGACCACCACATGGAAAACTGTCATTTTAACTGTTCCAGTCACCAACTTTTAAGCATAGACAAGCTCCCAGCAAGTCATTCATCAGCATGAACTGACACAGGCCCCCTCAGATGATTGGCAGGTGCACATACAGGTCCCCAGATGACAACCCCATTCCATCTGACCTTTTCATTTTAAATGAAAAACACTTAAAAGCCTGCCCTGTTCTGACATATGTATTTTTATGTCTTTACTACACTGTGCCATTATATTTGTTATTTGCTGGCCAAAGTTCTCAAACTCAGAAATTACATTATCTCCTCTGCTGCTGGAGCCCTGATCCTCAGCTACTTTGTCCACTGCCAAGGGAGCCAGCCGTCTGAGATTTCCATGTCCTCACATCAAAAAAAAAAAACAAAACAACCAAACAACAAAAAACCAGACCCCCAATATACAAACCTCAGTTCAAAGTCCAAACCTGAATGAAAATTCCACTTGCATACATGGGCAGCCTCACCCTTGAGCAGATACCCAGACCGATACTGCTGTTCCAGGACACTGATGCCTGAAGGATCTGTCCCTGGCTAATAGCTTTCCATGTTTGCTTCTGCTCTTCTGAGGTTTCATTTATTAAAATTAAACTGCTCAATTCAAAAGTACCCTGTTGAAGTTCTCTAATAAAAAGATCACACAAGATAACAACAGCTGGAGACGTGTTTCCCTCCCCTCTGCTGCCAGCAGCAGCACCTGCTCCAAGTGTCATCAATACAAAGAGCAACAGCCAATATGCCCGGCTGCTGCCTTCTGGGAGGCCAGATCCTGTGATGGTGCAAAGCAAGAACTTGTTGGACGGTGAGTTTTGATCCGTGAGGAAGCACACGCCCCTCCTGTATTGCACTCCGCACTGAGCTGCTGGCAACTCCACGTGTCCAAATTACTTGTAATTGGACTTAGTGCTTCCAAATGTCTGGGCCAGCCCTCATGCTGGAGGAAGGCTGATGCTGGCCACAGCATGGACCATCAGCTCTGACAGGGAAAATGAGCTTCCATAAAGAGCAAACTCTTCAGCAGCTCCTGATGACGGCAGGATCGAGAGCCTGGTGTTAGAGCTCTGCCCCAGGGGAGCCCCAGGGTCCTGCAGCAATGGCATACCTGGTTTCAGGGCCAGGGGACTCATTTTTATCTTTGCTTTTGCTCTTGATTTTCAGGTATGTCCTGCAGTTCACAAAATCAATTAGCAAAAGGAAAGTGTAAGCGAACAGGGGGAAGAAGGAGGAGACAATAGCATGGCTGCACCAAAGGGATGGCATCCAGCCTTCCCGGATGGAGGCTGCTGTATTAAACAATGAAGTCACTTGGAGCAGAACAGATGTAGGCAGTGGCCATGGAAGCTGAGACAGCCCTACCTGCAGCATTCCAATCAGACAATGATCTGGGACCAACTCAGCAGGACCAGCCATGTTGCACCCCTTTTATTTTAAATGCACAGGGAGAGTTAGAAGAGTGGCTAAGGAACAGGAGGGATCAACATGCCTATGCAGAAAGGCTTCCATCCCATGCTGGAGAGACCTTTCAGCAGCTCCCTGTAGCACTGCCCATGATTTACTTGTCTATAACTGACACCAGGATTGGACCCTGTATTTTCAAGCACAGACTACCAGCCTCCTGCTGTTTAAACTCCCTTAGTCTACTGGAAGTGGAAGATTTTCAAAATAGCCTCACTGATTTTTATTATTTTTATTTTTCCCCCCACTGTTTGTTGTCTGCATTTCACTAAGCCTGGTTGGAGAGACCTTGAGCAAGAGGGGGCCAGTTTCACTTTCTCACTTGAATGCACTCCAGCTTCTTGATCAAAGAAGGATAATTGATTTCACTTTCAAGTTCTCATGCAGTATAAGAGCACCACAGCGCCTGGGTTTCAAACAAAGAATAATATTTTGCAATCCAAAACCAAAAAAAATGTCCTATTTTTCCCGCCTGAAGGAACAGCCATCCTCACCAGGCAGAGCCATCAGAATGCTGCCCTAACACGCTTTCCATGTCTCAAGATGCTTAGTCAAGAAAAACAGATCAACAGTGACCAAAAGCATGAGGGTGCAGAGAAGAAATGCTGTGCCTCAAGGCATAAGGGTCAGGAAAGTGCCTGGCTCTCCCTACTCCCAGACCAGGGTCTTCTGCAGCCCACCTTTATGTTGAAATCTCCCTAGGGCAGAGATGGCATTTTAGTGCACATCTGCTCAAGTGGAGGGGTTTTACTTTAAAGTTTCATTATAAAGGGCAATGTTCTTTTAACCGTTTTAGTTCTAAATTACCAAAATTTTAAGACAAAGGTCACTTTCAGGCTTGCTTGGGTGTCACCCCAATGAAACCCTGGGCTCCACAGTGGGCTCTCTTATTGTTCTTCTTAAAACCATTCGCAAAGGAACTTTTCAAAACTTAGAGCCTATGTGACCAGACTGTCTTTCTGTTCAAGACTTCTAGTCTATCCAGTTTGGGCCAGGTCATTTGAAAACAGCAACAAATATCTGGCAGCCAACTGGATACACCACTCCTGTGTCCACTTGGTCATACTACATATTTTTGAAAGCATTATAATCCATTGTGATATTTTAAAAAAAGCACAATAGGCCAGCACCAGTAAATCTCTCTGGTCTAGAAATGTCTGTCCCCTTCCTTCCCCACCAACTCCAAGGATGACCAAGCATTAGCCATCTTTTCTTTTTTATACCTTGACAGCAAAAGGCCTTGGAACAAATACCTGTAGGTGAGATGAGCAATAAAGGGCATCAAAACACCTGTATTAAAAAAAAAAAAAAAGTTTCTCAGCATAGCTGCTCCTCTTTCCTAACAGCTGTATCAAAAGGCTCAAGAAGAATTTTCCAAAAAAAGAAAGAAAAGGAAAAAGGCCCTCACAGTGTACAGAGGTTTAAGTTAACATGGAAGAGTGGGAAGTGTGGCAATCGGCCAGCTAAGTGGAGCAGCCTCATCAACTGCTTTTCATTAAAACATTTTAGAAGTGCTGTTGCCATCATAAATGGAAGAATAAAAAACAAACCAAAAAACTAAACAACTAAACTTTTTCTCCTTTACAAAACAAGAACTGAGCTGCAAGCTGATGCTTCCTGCAGAAAACACTGTTTTGAGAAAGGAGCCATTTATACCAAATATAGATAAAAATTCTGGAGCAATTCTGACAAGCCCTAATAACTGCTCTTATTACATTTCAAAACTAGGAGGACCACAGAAGCCTGTGGACGCATTTGCCTTCTGAACAAGGAAGTACCATTATTTCCATTATAGACAGAGACTGAGATATACAGAAAATACATTAAAAAGCCATCTTAGCTCCTAAATTACCCCACCTTCGGGTGGAAGCCAAGCTCCTCCTTGAATCTGGCCCTTATCACCAAGGGAATTAATTAAAAAAAAAAATAGTAAAGGCAGTTTTCTCCCTGTGAATGGGATACCAGTCTGCCTCTGGTCACTCCACCTCAGAACCACAGGCGTGGCTGCTGTCAAAAGCAGCCATGGGACCTCCACTGCAGGCAAAGCTGCTGCCCCTCTTCTCCCTGAACACCATCACCACCACCATCCCCAGGGTGGGCAAGCCTCAGCCCAGCATTAAGGGGACAGAGAGGGTCTCCAGCACACACAGGACCATATCAACGAGAAGCAAAGGTGCCCAACACCCACCTATCTCAGCACAACAGCCTGGTCTCCTGCTTGCAAAATGACCTGCAGCTCCACATGCTTCTCCCTCATGGCAATGAGAGACTTTCTCCCCCAAAGGTGACAGTGGTGGGCAAAGTGAGGACACAAATATGGATCTATCATGCCCCACCCACACTCCATCCTCTCAGCTGGGGCTTGGGCTCAAGCAAAGGAAAGGTGGCACAGCTTAGATGTTCCTCCATCACTGTGCACAGAAGAATCAGCACAGGCCTTCACAGGAATTCTGTGGATTAACCTGTCCCCAAAGAGGCTTAGTTAATTGTCTGTAAAACACGACTGTGATTTATCACAGCTTCTTGCAGCACAGTAAGTGGAAGTACTGTCACATCTTTCCTCTCCTTAAAAATTTTAGCCACTTTGTGACATTTTATCTTGACCTGGAGAAGTATCTATGTTGGACTTGCACTGCAGTTCCTTTAGTATTGCCTATAGCACCAACAACGACTATAAAACTACACGCCTGGATCTGCACGATTTGGTTTACTTTGACTGCACTCCTGTTTCTGAGTGGAAAGCTTTTGGTCTGCAGAATGGCAAAGGCAGCAATTACATATCCCTCAGCACTCTTACTGGATCTCATCAGTACTTACAGGGAAAGATCATGCTGCTTCCCATGTACCTGATGGTTTATCAGCACAAAGCTTTACTGGCTACTAATTCTACGTGTTCTATCAAGAATTTGTCAAAAAATATCCTCCAACCTGTTGCATCTGAGCACTATACACCTACCTGTTTGAAACATTAGCTACAGTGTGAAGGTGCAACATCACACCAAAGGTACAAAACACTCAAGACCAAGAAAGGTCTCTGTAACCTTCTTCCACCTCACTGGTGTGATTCACAGGAGCACCTAACAGCATAACACCACCATCACACCTGTCCTTGCCTACTCCTACCCTACTAATCTTGTCAGCAAGAATTCTCTCACCAGCCCTAAAGCCAGCATTTACATTACTAAAGCAAGTGTCTTCTATTTTTTAACTTGGTGATGGGGAAAACCAGAAAAGAATTGCAGAAGTTTTTGGAGACAGCTCTCCAAGACATGCCAGCTGGTATTTTGAAAGACTTGGTAGAGCATCAAGGAAGCCAGCATCCCACATGCAAGCAAGACCAGTTCCATGCCAGTCATTAGCCCAAGTCAAGGAGTGTCAGTGACTGCAGTCAGGTGAAGAAACAAGAGAAGGAAAGAGAAATACAGACCAATACTGAACCTGTTAGAAGTGGTACGGCCACATACCTAGTCATCACCCAAGAAGGAAACACAGAGAATAAAATGAGGGGGGACTTTTGTGAGCAACCACAGCATCTCAGACATCAGTGGCCACCCACAAGTCAGCACTCACCAAGACTGACCATACAGCAGTGTTGGAGACATCACACTTATCCTTCAGCCTGGAAACAGGAGACACATGTGAGGCTGCATGGGAAGAGTTGGCAAGTGATGACTGTGTCCCATCAAGGCTGTAAACCTGCATGTCACATACAGAGGCTTACAGCAGCCTCACACAAGGCATTCACCCGTAGCCACCATGTGTCTAGTTCCAAACCCCAGAAACGCAGCTGACTTGATCACCAGGCCTTTATCAGCATTCACAGAGACCAGAGGTCAAGAAAGCCATCATCCAAGAACAGAGGACAAGCACAGCAAGCTCAATGGGAACTTGACAGGCCAAGAATGACTGCAGTCATGAGGGAGCAAGCAGAGCTTGCTCGGGTCGGCCTCTTTTTCGGAGGCTCTCAAAGACGGCAAAACCTCTGACCTTTCATTAAGCCAGGCTGCCCTCCGACGAGGGGGTGGCTCAGGGGCTCGCAGACTCAATAAGTATTTATCTCAAGGTCATGGGTTCATACCCTCTTCAAATTCTTTTTTTCTTAGTCAATTAAAACAGGGAATTCGATCTGCATTAAAAAACCCTGTAACTAAGGGCACAACCGAATACTACCTCATGAAACGGGCAGATTAAGAAAATACAGCCCCTTTGTTGCTCCTTGCAAGCCCTGCAGCTGAGCACAGCAACTCTGGGAACACTCCCTGTGCACGGAGAACATGACCCACTTTCACATCCAGAGCAGCAAAGCAGAGGAGGGGATTGCAGGTGAGCAGGCATATCTGCCACTGACATCCTCCAACAGCAGGTTAGACCCATCTTCATAAGGAGCATTATGGATGGAGCTGATCCTGCTTCAGTCTCTGAACCTGGTGCTGGGAGGCTTCACCCACCCCGTATCACTGCATCAAAGTCACACAAAGGTCAAGGAAATGAGGAAGAGAGGAAAGGACACCTTCCATTATGTCACCATGTCCAGAACAATACATGAATCAAAGTTAATGTGTTATCTGAAAACAAGTACTGATAGAAACCAAACGGTCTAGGAACTCCAGCTGCAGGCTCAACCTTCTGCTGTTTTTTGTTGGGTTTTTTTTTAAGACCATAGGAAGTCAAGATAAAAACATGTTCCTGCATACAGGGTGCACACACTCACCTCTGTCACCTTTAATAGGGTCCCATGAAGAAAACACATCCATCCACCCCAAATGCAACTATTCTATTTCTTTTCTTTTTTCCTAGCTTCATGCTTTTCCTGTATTTATCTCTTGGTCCAAAAGGAGAGAACAGATTGAAGCACAAACTCCCCATGCACCAGGATGGAGCTGCTGGCCTGTCCAGGACCCTCCCAGGTATCATGGCCAGCACAAGGGTAACACTGCAAAATGGAGGGATTTGGAACCCAACGGGAAGCAGGCAGAGTTTTCTTCCATTCACCAAAGGTGGCAATTATTTTGGAGAGGACTGCGTATCCTTTTGGCTTTTAATTAGCAGCAAAACAAGTCAACCTCAGCTCATACGAGTGAGAAACGATTAGGGGCTACGGATCCGCAGCCAAGGAAAACAAATCTGTACTAGTCCTTCACCCCCAGAATAACTTCTGATTGTAAAGCACAGTTACCAGGGGAATGAATAGCTTCTCCCGCAAGCTCCCCACTCAATTACACTAATGCAGACAAAAAGGCCAGGCGGCAGCAGCCGGCAGCACGGGGTGAGTCAGACGCCCGCTCTTGGCGCACGCGGAACAACTGCAGCAGGTCTGGAGTGATGAGGCAGGGAAAGAGGGGTCCACAGCATCACTGCAGAAAACACACAAGGCTTCTCCTTGAGAAGCTGAATGGCAAAAACTGGTGGGTTCTATGCCCTGAGGAGATTTGGGGATGCTTTAACTGAGAAGCACACCCTGGTATCCAGTGCTGTCATCCATTTTTAATGGAGACTGGTAAAGATCTGAGAGAGGAAACACCTAAGAAAAGTCCTTAATTTATTAGTAAGCCAGAACTATCCACTCGCTGTCTCCCCCTCTACTCAGCAGCCTTAAAATTATAACTCTGCCTGAAAAATCAGGACAGCCATCAAGCCAGAGCATAAAATAGAGACCAGGAGAAATGAGTACAATTCTCAGCCCTTCTTGAGCAAGAAAGCCAAGTGTCTAAATCACCCCAATCATCCTTCAAAGCACCCAGGAAAAAAAAAATTCAGCAGAAGTTTGATCTCAGTTGCTCTCTGCAGAGCAGCTGTTGAGGCACTAATGATCCATATGAAGAGAATCGATTCAGTTTTTCCCCCCTTCTGCAGCTGATTTTCATTAAGAGGATGAACACAAACCTTGGAGGCTACAGTGAAATAGAGAGGCCTCCTGTACTTTTCACTCCTCCGTGATGTGCTACCGCTTCATTTTGTCTTTGTAAAGTTATCTAAAAAGCCTTTTATTTAGGAGAAAACAAAGGCATCAGGCAACTTCTGACCCATGCAATATTGAGCAAACTTCTCCTGATAAAAAAAAAAGACTGCAAGACATTAATTATCTGAGATTTCTGAATAGGCAAAGTTATTGCAGTAGAGTTTCCTGGTCCTCAGTATGTTATCTCTGGCAGCTGGTTGGGGCTGCACTTCATAATGGGATGGAGCAGGAACAGCCAGGCAATGAATCATAAAGTCCAGAGACAACTCCAAAAGAACCTGCTTCTCCGGAATAAACTTCAGCAACACACAACCATATAAGTTGCTTGACCTCAAAGTTGTTATGGAACTTGCAAATTAATGTTCACATTTGGGGAAAGAAAAAGCAGCAAGCAAATAATTCAGGCCAGCCAGGAGCATCGTGCCTCCAGACACCACTGACCTAGAGGTGGGCTCATCAGCACATGGACAAAGGCAGGCAGTGAGCAAAGCCCACAGCTCCCTCCTCAATGTGGGATTTTAATAAAGCATGAGCATGCAAACAGAGCTAAATCCCTTTTCCCCCTCAACAACTAAAAGAAGTTGGGTCTTTGATGTCAGTGGAAACAGCCTGGCCCTTGCACAGCTGAAGGCAGCACAAACCTCTGTGGTCAGCCCAGCCCAATGTAGCAGCAGCAGGTGCTCTGTAAAGCTGCACCCACATGTCCACCAACATGCCCCAGTTTACATGGGCTCTTCCAGCACGTGTTATTTGAATCCCGGGCACCTCTCTAGCAAAGTGCAATGATATTGAACTTCCTTGTGGGCTCAGGAGGCTGCCAAACATCTGTTGGGATCAGTTCATGTTTGTGAAGCACACACAGACCTATTGTAAGGAAGGGGCTGACCTATTTATGGATGTGAATGCTGGACTGAGACCCAAACCACGCGTTGTATGTGCACATAGGGCTGGTTCTCCCTTGCCATATTGTACCATGTCAAGGATGAAGGCACAAGGTGTCACCTGTAGCTTACAGCCCACATTTGGTCACTGCTAATTTAACTGAGTCGCGCTGCTTCCCTCCTCCACTTTATCCTATTCAACTGCACAAATTAATTGTAAATAATTCAGGCTAGTGCAGCTTTATCAGGAGTCCCCAAATGCTGTACGGGTTGCCCTTTGCAAGAGAAAACCACCGTCCCTCAAGCCTCCACCCCTCTCACTGAAGCCCCAACAAGGCTGCTGATCACAGACTCTCAGCTCACAGATCTCAGGCAGGCTCCTAAAGGCCAAGCCGCAGCAGATCGGCCACACAAGTTCTTTGTGGCAAGGGACTTTGCATCAAAATTCACATTTCTTCCTGGGTGTCCCTCCCTCCCACACAGGCCTCCCGTGAGTAAGGGCTGAGGAATGAGACAGCAAGCATGCACAGCTCAGAAACCATGATGATAAGCAGACATGGGGGAGATTAACTCCCCAGAAAGGACAGGGAAGAGCCCAAGTAGGTTTGTTAAAAGGATTATGGGTGGCAAGGGCAGGACCACAGGAGCAGTATGTTTCCATGACCCAGAATTACTTTGTACCAAGGTATAAGACATAGACACACAGCTTTGCTGACAGGAGCTGCTGCTCCCCTTTCCTCCACAGACACATCTCAGTACTTATCATGTCTCCACTTTAGCAGCATACTGCTAACACACACTTTCTACATCCTTCTCATCTTCCCTTATAATAAGTCTCTATGTCCCCAAGTCATTCTCTCACCATTCTACATTTCACCTCCCAGGGCACAAGCTCCCCAGACCCAGATGCTCTTCCACAGGTGCAGCCTGTGCTCCTGCTCAAGTTCACAGGACTTCAATATGCACAGTTTGGCAGACCTGTTGCTCTCCTGTGGGCAGCACTAATATGTGGCAAGGTCAGCCCAAGACACTAGAGGTCAAATTTAGAGATATGAATGGACATCACAAGAAAAGGTTGTCCATAGGATACATAAGCAAAACCAAAGAGAAGGATGAACGAGAGCCTGGGAGCACACCAACACCATACCCAGAATGGGTATGTCTTTTGTATTAAGTATTATTATGTCTTTCACTAGATGGATAGGTCCTGTCTTGTTCTGGTTATCAAAAGTATCTGGAATCAGGTAGAATGTGCACAACTAAAACACAGAAAATACTCCCATCCTAGCAGGTGCACCTACCACTACAGCAGGAACCAAAACAGATGAACCAGGGACTTTCTGATAATACACAGCTAGCTTTATACATGCAATTCCACCCATGGAACTGGGCACACCCTTAGTCAGGTATGAATCAAATCATCTGAGACATAAGAAATTTATCAAAGACTGTTGCAAAAACCCGTAAGGTTGCTTGTGCCTCACTGCACTTCATCTTCAAGGGATGGGGAGCAGCTGACACAGGAAGACAGCCACCTTGAATACAACAAAGATGGACTTCTTGCACATGACTGCATGACCCAAGACCTAAAACACCACCTCAGACATGCAAATGCATACAGACCATGGTATCCAGGGAACTCAAGCAGGCAGGCAACCAGAGTAATGCAGGTATGGGTGCAACACCCCAGTGAGTGACATGAGTACTCTCTTTTTCACCCCAGGGTAGATCACAAGGTAATACACCAGGTGGTGCAAATGGAAGATGATGCCAACCCATCTGCCCTGCATCCTTCAAGAGATCTGATAACCACCTGTAAGAACAGTGACCACAAAACACCGGTCATGTGGGCAATGAGGGGACAGGAGATAACTTCACATAGAATAACTTGCAAATAAATCTACCCTATGGGGCTGCTTGTGCGTTAGTAAGTCAATGTCCTCTGCTCTTGTAGCTCTTCCTCCTCCTGCTCTAAGATGCAGTCCTTAAAAACTTCTCCACTGACTTCCCCAGCCTCTGCACACCACAAGTTCACAGTTCTCCCACGCAGCAAAGCAAAGCAGGCCGTGCCAAGCCATGGAAGGAGGTGCACAGGCACTCCGTAAGCTGCCGTCCTTTCACCCAGACACGTCAAGTACCTGAGTAGGTGGAACACCTTGGGAAGACATGCTCATTTATATTGTTTTAAGTTCACCTGCTGCTCTGGCCTCATTCCCAAATCTTGTACACAGAGGGAGACACTCGAAGGGGCTTTACGTGCCAAGAACGCCACACTGAGCCCCAAAGCACCATGCAGATCCAAGCTAACTTCCAAAATATGCTGCTGCCTCACAGTTTGTCACTTAATGCCACTGTCAGCAGCTTGCAACTTGTCTGCTTCACTCCCAGAACGATTGCCTGCCTGCACGAGGCTGACTTCATTGCAGCAAGGTCCGTGGCCTCTCTGCATGCTGCAGCACAGATTCAGAAGGAAAGCAGGCAAACTTCTCCCCAGACAACTTTAACCCTTTTGCCCATCATTTCTTCCACATCTGTCTGCCTTGGAAGCAAATTAGGATTTGGGTGCAGAACAGTGGTTAAACATTTGCTTATCTTTAGGAAAAAGTTCAGCTGGATTACTCATACACTTGAATTTCAAACTTACTATGCAGAAGGTTCACCAAGCCCTCCTTAAATGGCAAAGACACGGTGCTGTGTTTTTCAAGCTCAGCTCTGTTCATCCCAAGGAATCCCAGAAAGAAATTTATTCTCTGAAAAAGCACCAAATTGGAATTGTACTAGGGAAGACATAATTTCCTTTCTCCCAGAAAAATAGCCTTCAGGATCAGAAGTGATGCAGAACCACCACAGATTTAAAGGAAGCCTAAACTACCCTAAAAAATGGCAGTTTTACTGTACATAGAAAAGAAGCTACTTAGGAAGCATCCAGCAGATGATGTGAAGTCCCCATTAGTTTTATTCTGCTCCTTGAAATATGTTTTGATACATAAATACCATCTGGATCATAACCATTTCTGTGGCACATTTCTGGACCTCTCTACCATCACATTTCAGATTCAACAGCATTAAGCTGCCCTGATTTCTAAATGCCAGAGAAAAAGACCAGCTTCCACACTATGCCAAGGATTTCAATACCCACGCAGAATAAGTACAGGCCTTTCACCCCAGTCAAGGATTATGATGATAATGCATAAGAGGCAGGTAAAAGCAGAAAAGATGGGGTAGGTGGACTGTAAAGATAGGCATAACTGCAAAAAGCTGTTCAGAGCAAGCGCCAGAGTTGGGTGGAAAGGATGCTAACTTCAGTCTGGCATTACAAACAATTCTTTTCAACCATTTCTGTGTTTGATTATCAGTTTTGTCTGCAAACTAAAGAGAACAATCCTGGTCTAAGTTGCTTTCTTTTCTCCTGGGTTTCTGCATCACGGATGACACAAGACTCCCCTCCAAGCCTCAGTGTCCCATGAGCAAAATGGCAAAAATAATGTTCTTTCACCTTGGAAAGCCACTGCAAAAATAGTCCTTGCAATTTGCAAAGCACTCCAATGAAAGAGCAAAGAGCACTCCAGAAAAGCACAAAAGGAAATTAATAATTCTGCATTCAGTCCCAAGTTTGAACAGTATGCAGTAAATAAGGCTTGGGGCCACACACTGCACAAGAAGAAAAGAAACTGAATAGCTGCTCATTAAGTATCACCTTCCACTCTGGGCACAAAGAGTAGGTGCTCTGGCAATTAAGTGGCTATATCAGAATACTCACTTGCACAGGAGGCCAAATTAAGGTTTCATCAACAACTTTCACTCTGGCAGTTCATAGCTTCGCAGTGCTTGGAACTTGCAACTTTAACACCATTCTTTTAACCAAGTTCACTGCTTGTAATTAGCTACAGGGCTGCCATGAGGCTGCTTCAATCACTATCTGTTTCTCTTGGGAAATCCACATTAAAAGCTTGTCTTGGCCACACTAATAGCTTGAGGTATCTCTCCAGATTTGGCCAAACCCATGAAAAGCAAATCATGTCTCTACCTCAAGTGATGAGGTGTGTTAAATTCAAGCCAGATGATCTCTGGGGCTGAGCTGAAAGGAGAACGTTGCTGACACCCAGACAAGAGAAGCAGGGGAGATGAAGCAGCTGGAGTTACCACTGCTTATCAGCTGCTAATCCAATCACCTCCCAGCCCAGTCGCTGCGTGCCTGTGCTGTCTGGGAGATTCCTCGCTTTCATTCAAGCTTGCCTCATTAAGTGGAGTCATTCCAGTCTGTTAAGGTAAGGTAATAAACTGCTGAAACAGAGAGCTCCTTAGGGTATGTACACACAGCACACAGAAGACGCACATACAGGTTACTGAGCTATAAACCCGGCAGCTGAGGTACAACAAGCACAGCAACTGCAGCAGGACTGCCTGGGACTTACCTGTAAATCACCCCAAGCTGCTATTTTCACAAAAAGGAAAACCTCACCAACCTGAGTTTCGTGCAGCCAGCCACCTTGCTGAAAAATCCCTGGAGGAGATATTTTACATTCACTCTGTTAAGCTTAACTAGGGTTTGGAGCTGCCCATCTTCATCCCACAGTGCAGTGCATCCCAACCCACCCCACTGAATTCCAGAGGCCCTTCAAGGTGGATGGCACTGTCCATCAGCCTCCTCCATTCAAACAAAGCAGCTGGGTCCTCCTTCCTCAGCAGCATTAGGACCTCCAGCTGCACAGCCAGGGAGAGGCTCTCCAGCTGGAGAAGAAATGAAGAGCATGAGCAGAGGGAGAAGAGGAAAGAATGCAGCTCCCCACAAGGAAATCCACTGGCCTAAGGGAAGGGGGTGGAAGTTACAAATTGATGCATAAACAAGACGCGACTCTGTAATTCAGAGCTAACAAGGTACTTTAGTGAATGTTAATTAAATCCTTAGTGTCTGTTTCCAACTGTGGAGATCAACTTATTTTTAAATTAAATAAGCAATAAATGCTTAGATGAACTTCTATTAAATTTCACCCAGTGAATGAAGTATGTGGGGGTTTTTAATAGACAATAAACAAGATAGTTATGGCAAGCTAGTTGATATTTTATTAACTAAAAATAACAGCCATAGTAAATCTCAACTAACTATTCCACCAGCAGTACAATCATCCAAGGCTTGGCAGATGTTTGCCTGCCTTGAAGCATCACTGGGCAGCAGTAGCAGGGGAGGACAGCAGCTAACTGCTGAAAGGTACCTAGTTAGAGGATGCTCAAGTGCATGAACCAACTTAGGTACAAAACTGGACCCCTTGCAGACAGATCTGGAAACCACAAAGAGAGCTGACAGGGTCTCTCAAACAGAAACAAAGCTGGCATAAATCTGAGACCCTCAAGCTTTCCACACCCCCAAAACAAATGAAGCTATTTATGGGGTTACTGAGGAATCACTACATTAAGAGATTCCCTTATGGCATCAAGGGCTACAGAAAACATCCCAACAGCCTGCAATGCTCAAAAGTTTATATCTTTTTCTAAGAAAAGGTTATCAGTAGCCTACAACTCCACCGATGTTTGTTTTCCTTTCCTGAGCACATTGCAATAGTTTGGGAGTGCTTCTGAGTGACTCACACGTGTGTCACTGTCACCCACAGATCCAAACAACAGATACCATCAGTCTAAAATGACAGAGACTTGCTGACAGCAACTTAAAAAATACCAACTTCACGCCAGCTCTTGCGCTTGCTCAGAACGTGATTGAAAGTAGATAAAAGTAGAATCACCACCAAGGTCGCTCTACCCATAACCTTAATCACAACAATTAAGTGCTCACTGCAGGGGGGCTTGACTAGATGACCTTTGGAGGTCCCTTCCGGCCCTAAATATTCTATGATTCTAAGTGTGGGTAGCAGGTTTTGGTTGGGGTTAGTCTGGGCTGGAAACATCACGAGTCGTACCCAGAAGCAGGAGGAATGGAAAGAGCAAAGCCCTGCACCCTAACCCCCACTTCTTGGGCAGGCACAAGGTTTCAAACAGCTTTTATACTTTGTGGGGTTTTTCTGGTCTGTGGTTTTCGGTTTGATTTGTTTTCTTTTCTCTGTTTGTTTCTATTTCACAAAACAAAAAGTTCCCCAAGTTAAAAAGAGGAAAACACAAAGAGCTCTTTAGACTTTCCCCATGCTCTCCTCCAGTATCCCAATGCTCGTGTGCATGCCAATAGCAACACCTTCCCTCCTATGCCTCTGTTAGAACAGTTGTTCTTAAAGTTATTTCAAGTCCTGTATTTTCCTACCTATAACCCTAACACTTTAAAGGTATTGTTCCTTGCAATCCGTCCCTCAGCTAACCCACATCCTTAGACAGACTATGGTTTCTGTCTCCTCCGCTCCTGCCTGCTTTTGAAGCGTGGCTGCAGTTCCAGTAAGCTCTCTAGCTCTTAGCAGAATTACCCTGCTACAAGAGCGAGAGCAAAGGGAGCTGATGAAGCTACAGGGGCTGAGAAAGGAGGCTGCAGAGGACCGCAAGCAGGCAGGAGCATCACAGCCTCGCCCACAAGTGTGCATAGGAAACACAGATGCTGAATCCCAGACTTCAGGTGGGTCATGTAGACTTGGTACTCACCTTGCTGCCCTGCAGGCCTCTCTCCATCAAAAAAAAAATAACTTGACTAAAAAGCACAGATGTACCTAAAGGAAATACATATTTCTTCATCATGACAATGACATCTTTAAAACCTCTCTGTGCACCCAAGGGACTTCCCTCCACGTGATGGGATGTACCATGGACAACCAGCCAGAGAGGAAACCCAACATGGTCTGGGTCCAGCTGAAGCATAGCGTGGGTGCTGCCCAGAGCCAGAAGAGCTTATTAGGAGAAAGGCAGATCTGTGTGGGTCAAGCTTTCAGACGCCTAATGAGGAACGAAATGCCACCAATGATGCATTGTTCATACAACCATGATGGGCAAAGGAATAGAGAAACTGCTGTGGGCACCCTGAGGGTACATGTTTCCACAGACGCATGGAAACTGTCTTCTTGCAAATGATTTGTCATCCATCCAAGCTACTGCTTTTCTCCAGCTACAGTCAGCAAGAGCTGTTTCAGAGAAACCTGCACCCAACAGTCTCTTCTTTCCAATCAGATGTTTTATGTCGTAGAGCCATCACCATTAGCTTGTATACCTCTAAATGTACCTGATTCTCACTCGACCTTTCTAGACTTGGTGAAATTCTTGTCCTCAATACCATTCTGCATGATAAAAGCCACCATTTAGTTACATGGAAAAGCACTTCATTTTCTTCAATTTGAATCAGCACTTTCTCCTTGGCTTGCATTTGTGCAAAGGAACAGAGACCCCTTTTCCACAGCACTGGTATTTCTGCCACACCTTTCTAACATGTCCTTTCTATAGGATCAATTCCAAGCTACTGGTCAAACTCCCTCAGGTTTTTCAGCTCCACATGATTTTTACTATCCCTTTCCAAACCTGCAGGGCTTCACTGATCAGAAGGGAGTCACTTCAGTTTTGTAGTCAGGCATTAAACAGACAAACACAAAAAGAGATTTTAACAAATGAGGCAATAGTTGGGCTTCAAAATTAAACAAGTGGTGTCAACTCTCTGATCATGAGCCCCCATGCACCGTAATTTGTACTGTGAGTTAGAATTAAAAATACATACCAGTTATTATACTATATATTTTAGCTCCACTGAGACGGTATCTGCCACTATGAGGTGCCTGGCAAAACTCAATAGTCCAGCTCTGGAATTTCACCCTTGAACACCCTAGAGAAACGAGTATTTTGGTGAGGGATACACATCTGAACCTGCATTTCCAGTATTTGAAGGCTTGAGTTACACTGCACCGGTTTCTGATTCTGGTAAGACAGAACAAGCCCATTATTACCTCTCACGCAGCAAAGCTGAAGACAATATTCAGAGCAATGTAACTTGGAGATCCAATGTGCTCTGCAAGTTTCCATGATACAAGGCACCTAAACTGCATAGGAGCCTGGGATTGTCCATACCCTAACCATCACTGCTGGGATACGGTATCTGAAATCCACTTCTGGACCACCAGTCTAGAGGTAGGTTTTTGCCAGATTGCCCTGGTTTCACTAGAGCACATCACAGACAATATCACTCAACACTTTTACCCCCTAAAACTGGGTAACTGCTCATCCAAATGGAGACTAACAGAAGAGGACAGGACACACAGAGCTGGAGCCCACAGAGAGATGGATATGCTCACCAGCATCCTACCCTGACACCTGGGCTGATCTCCACACATGCTCCAAGGGTGGAAATCTCACCTTGGCACAACAGGAAGTGGAGATTCTCCCCCAGCTCAGTAGCTCTGCCCAGCCAACCTCACAGAGAGGCAGCTGGTACCAGTTGGCTTCAATGAGGCAGTTTCAGCTTCATTTCCCTGGATATGTCTTACATTTCCACCAAGGAACTTACCCAGAGCAGCAGCATACAAGGGACACATATCCCTGGCTGGAAGTTCATCATGCATGGGCAACACAGAATCACAGAATGGCCTAGGTCCCTTCTAATTTAGAGATTATCTAATCCAACCTCCCTTTCATAGTCACGGATGCGTCTTAACTACACCAGGCTACACAAGGCTCTGTCCAACCTGGCCTTGAACACCTCCAGGGAGGGGGCAGCCACAACAATTTATTCCAAAGTCTTGCCACCCTAGTACTGAGGAATTTCGTCCTAAGATGTAATCTAAATCTGTCCTCCTTCAACTTAAACCCATTTCCCCTTGTTCTATCAGTCAAAGCTCTTGTAAAAAGTCCCTCCCCAGCCTTCCTGTAGGTTCCCTTCAGGTATTGGAAGGCAGCTATCAGGTCCCCCCAAAAGTCTTCTCTTTTTAAGACTGAACAATCCCAGCTCTTGCAGCCTGTACTCGTAGCAAAGGTGCTCTAGACCCTTGACCATCCTTGTGGCCCTCCTCTGACATGTCCAAGGCCTCCACACAATCCACACACTCTGGGGCTGACTTCTGGGGA
Organism: Corythornis vintsioides; assembly: GCA_025447755.1. Classification (NCBI taxonomy): domain Eukaryota; kingdom Metazoa; phylum Chordata; class Aves; order Coraciiformes; family Alcedinidae; genus Corythornis; species Corythornis vintsioides. The sequence goes on along the minus strand of JAOEGS010006512.1, from coordinate 2,048 downwards.
GAGGGTGTTAAAAATAATTCAAGTGCCCCCTCTGTGCACAAAGCATGCATTTTCACAGTCCAGCAGACTCATCACACACCACCTACCCACTACCAGGCATCTCTCTTCAGTCAAGATTAACCCCCAAAAAAGCCTTCAGTGCCCCTCATGCTTCAAACAGGTCCTCCAACCACAGGGCTCAGAGAAGAACCTACAAGGTGAGAACATCCAATGGCAGGAAAGCCCTGAGCACCATAACTGATGAAAACTTGTTGCCACCATCCTGCACCAGGTTCCCTCAGTGTGGTACCTTTTCCCAGCATCAGTCAATACAAGCTGACTCAGGTGGGAAGTAAAAACACCTGTAGAAAATAATTAAAACTATATATGAAACACAGGAATGAGAGGGTGGCAGGGCTGAAAGCTCCACGAGCATCACCAGTATTGTGCTAGAGCTACAGGTAGGATTACACAGGGTAAGAGCTCACTGCCAGGTGGCCCTACAGTGACCACCCACACCTTTACCTACTGAAAGAGGGACATAACAGAGCTAATAAATTTAGGATTGATATAATGAAAGATCATGGGGTGGGCACGGGGAGACAGGGTAGGACAAAAGGCTGAGTTTTCAACAGTATATCTTTATCCTCAGATGAGGATATTTCCCAAGGGAAATCCCATATTCCAAAGTATTCTTTAGCCACACCAGTCCTGCTGCAGCAAGGGTGAGGATAACCAGAAAATTCCTCACATCACCAAATGGCACTGCTGTACAGAGGGTTGGGCTACGCACAGGATAGTGACCAACACTTCCCAGCATGAACACTGATTCTGTGGTAACATTGAGATGAAGTGCTCTGTCCTGTTCCCAGCTCCACATATCCCCATCTTCCTAATATCCCATATCTGTAATTGGTGAAGTGGCACCTGCTGTATCACTCACCCACTAGACATCCAGGGACTAACGGTTCTCTTATATCTTGTCCCAAAAATCATCCTGGGGAAGTATAAGCACAAACTCTACAAGTAAATGAGTCCAAGGAAGTAAATAAAATCTCAAATCTAGTGTTTCCAAAACCATAGCACTTTCATACAAGACCCTGCATTTTACATGGGTAAAAACCACATTTGTGCACAGGGTTCAAGGTGCTGTGGGTGGGCAGGAACACACATTAGCAAACTTGACAGCTCCTGCAAGCTTTTAAAACTTTCCTGTATCTACTGCCTAGCAAGACAAAAAGATAACAAATGGGAACCCAACCCAAAAAAAACAAACAACTAGGCCAAAAGGCCAACTCCTAGAGGCATTAAATAAATAAATAAAACAAGCAAAACAAAGCACGAGAATGCAACACTCATTTGCTTCACCAATGGGGCCAAACTGCACCTCAAGGTACAATAGCCAGAGCAATTAAGTGTTTCTCCATCAACACCTCCTACTCCTGAGCATTGCCTTCTCAGTGCAGCCCCAGGGCGTGGAGAGTGCTCCTGAACAATGGCAGGAATAAGATTTGACTGTTCAAAAGGGAAGGGCAAGAAAAGAGGGGGAAAAAAAAAAAAAAAAAGTCCTGGGTGACGTCAGGGTGTGGGAAACTTTTACGTCCTTACCTGATGGGGAGGGGTGGGCCTCCCCTGGCCTATAAAAACTTGCCAGGGGTTTGCTCAACTTGTTAGTTACTCGCTCGCCCCTGTCGCGGGGTCGGCCGGCGAACGGCGCGTCAGCGCTTCGGCAGCCGCCGGGGCAGAGGAGGCCCCAGCCCCCGCCAGGACCAGGTGCACCTGCGGCCGGCAGCGCTGGCCCCGGCTGCCTAGGGAGGGTGGTGGGGGAGAACACCCCCGACCCACGGGCAGCCCCCGCCCGGCTCGGAACGGGGGAAGGCTTGCGGTGGAGCCGCTGAAGTACCGGGGAAGTTTCTCCCTGCCCCACACCCCAGAGTTGCCCCCGCCCCGCGGCCGGGCTCACACCGCGCCGGGCTGGGCCGTGCCCCCTCCGGCGACCGCGGCACCCCGGGCGGAGGGAGGAGCCAAACGCGCCCCCCCCCCCCCCCCCCCCCCCCCCCCCCCGCCGC
>JAOEGS010006511.1:0-26108 GCA_025447755.1 Corythornis vintsioides | reverse complement strand
CCTCCCTACACTCACCTTTAACATACTGTTGCTGCTGACAAAACTCCCTCCTTCCTCAGTGGTATCCCACTGAAGCATGAAAACATTATCATCTAACATCACATATGACTTCTTTAAAGAAAAGGAATAAAACTTGTCATCATAAAGTTTTGTTACACATAACACACCAAAGAGAAATCTAAGGTTATATGGCCCCAGACAGAGACATCTATCACTCTAATGCCCTAATCTCTACCTTAAAACTGTCAGGAAGTTTTCTAAGCCCCAGCCAGCTTGGAAGTGCTTTACCCAGACAGAAGACAGAGCAGAGGAATACTAGGGCAGGCACAAATGTTGATCCCTGCCCTGAAGTGAATGGCAAAAGTGAAGCTGCTCTCACATTTGCCTAACTATAAAAACAAACTACAGCTCCTCCTGCCTCCTTGGGTTCATAATTGAAATTGATAATTGAAATGCAGAACTGACATACATGGGCAGACCTGATGTTCTGCTTCCAACAGCAGGCACTAGCAGTTTCCTACATAGGAATCAAATGAGAAATGGGATTAGGGTGTATTTAAAGCACAGACAGATGGTCATTCTGTTTAGCATGACCATTTTAATATCAACTAGAGAAATGTATGCTGCCATCTACTATAATGATACAGACAGGGTCATGCAGAACACACTCTCATTCTTTACAGACACACTGCAACCAAAAAGGATAAGCAGGGTGGATGTAAAGCAAGAATAAAAGGACATTTTAGAGCTCATACCTGATGCAATAGGGTATGTTAATCTAATCAAGACATGCTCCTAAGAATCTGATGCCTATTTTAAAAATTATTTCAAATTTGTAATGTACAGATTAAAAACTCTGTTTAAAATCTTGTAACCATTAAGTGCTTATCAAGTACAGAGGCTTTAGATGGATTCCATGATAACAAAGGAGAAAGAAACCTTACCTTTCCTCAAACTTTAACATTTGCAAAGCTGAAGACAGGGCAATAAGGGATACAAGCAAGAATACTCAAGCAGCAGCTCACATCATCTGGTTTAATTGGGTTATAGAATTAAATCATGCCAAGAAAGGATTTCAAACTTTGCAGTCATTTTAATAGCTATAGGTAGATAGTTTAAAGGCCATCACAGTGGAAGCTCATGATAAAATGAGTCATAGAATTGAAGCCACCAAAAAAAATGTGAAGGGCATACATAATAACTACCTACTAGGGCTGCTCAGCTGCTTGGTATGTACTGTATGATTGACTGTTGAATGCATGACTCTGAAAATGTAGAACAGACAGGATAAATAAAGAAGAAGAATCCTTCAAAGGCTTTTGTCTGACTGAAGCTAATTGTTACAAAACCATCTCAATGCTCGACTTTGTTATTTCCATTGCAGGGGTGGGATTGTCTGAGAGTTCATCCCATTCAATTGATTTTTCTTTCTTCTGGATCTTAGGATAATGTTTTAATTTGGTGAGCATGAAAGGGGAAGTGGAGTCAATGGCCTACCAAAATGTAACTGAGACACTAATATTTTAGATGAGGTTGGTTAAAATCTAGTAATGTAAAATACATGGCTGAGGTTTGGCCCCTGGATGACAAAAAAAAGATAAAGTAAACTGTCAAGGCCTCCCCTAGTGACCAGAAATAGCATACACCTGACTCCCTGCTAAGGGAAAATTAGGGATCATTCTCTACTGCCTCAAGACACCTCCTAGGTGTTGGGGGTTTGCCTGAGTAAAGCATGAAGGATCAAGTTTCTTTACTTATTTACTCCATATTCATCCTTTAATGAAGAAAACAGATGAGAAAGATATTTGGTAGTCATCAAATGGAGACTGCTGAACCTGATGGCATTCACTCAGTCTGTTCCTTCTGTGCCTCAGCTGACAGCAGCAGACAGGCTGAGACTGGCCACTTTCAGCAGCCCACATGCTTCACAGTGGAGCTCCTCTCACTGCTTAGCAATGGTGAAGGCAAACACACTAGCAATATATAAATAATAAATATTTGCAATCATACATTTATGTGCCTTGAGGAAATTTAATATTATTTTTAAAAATTTTCATGTGTGAGAACACAGGAGACCTGGTTGAAAAAGAAAGCTGTGCAAAGCACCAGAAACTTTAACCACCCAGGGTGGAAAGAGAAGGCATTCAGCTCTGCCCCCGTTCTGCTGCCTCCTGGAGATAATTCAGCCCAAAGAGAAACTTTTTTTTTTTTTTTTTTTTGACCTAGATGTTTTCCTTAAATATACCAGAAGTAGGTCTCACTCTCCCAAACAGCAGAAGTGCAAAATCCTGTCTTTAAACAATATGTCTCTCTGTGGTTTTGTGAGAACTAACAGGGTTAACCGTTTCCTGATGAAATCAATGCTGGTAGTAGTTCACTGTAGCACAAGATCTATGCTGAGGATGCACTTATTTAACTCATGAGGATGAGCTAACCACTCTGTCAAAAAGCATGAGAATGAAAAGCTGTGCACAATAAAACCATGAGGGGCTGGGCAATCCCCCGAATGCAGCTGTGCTCACATGAGACAGCTCAAGAAAAAGCTGTTTAGCATTATCCCCAGCCAGTGATGGGAAAGGGAAAGGAAAGAGCAGACAACAGTGATCACCAGCTAGGAGATGGCCCAGGGGCTGACAGAGGAGGTGTCAGTGCAGCACCATCAGCAGGGCTGTGGTATTGATGGCTGGGTGATAAATGGCACAGCATAGGTGGGATGAGGGCCGAAGGAACTTGGTACAACCATCAGCACACCAGCCTGGGACAGCCCTGACTTGCAAAGCAAGTGAAAATCACAGTTGCCCTATGGGAAGCTTTGGAGGTGATTGGACAATGAGAGATAAAATCTGTATTAGCACAAGTGTATCAAAACAAGTGCCTAGTAAATAAAGAGATGAAATCACTTGTGGATTTATTTATTGTGCAGGTTGGGTCTGTACTTTCAATATGCCACACTCGTCCAAAACAGGCTTCCTCTCCCCCCTGCACACTGCACACTCACTCCAGTACCCACAGCACCCTGGCATTCATGATTTACAGATGGTTTGCACAAGAGAGAAATCACTCAACCCTAATTTCTTTCTTATATATCAGTGAGGTAACTCGTAAGGTACCTTTGGCCATCTTTTCCCAGATTGCCCAAGCATGGCCTTCAGCTTGAGAAGCAGCAATTCAGAACTGTGCTGGCCACACTGCTCTCAGCCTTTCATGAAGGGCACATCCAAAACCTAACATGCTCAGAGGACCTAAAAAAGCATTGCATGCAAAGCCCTCTACAGCTCAAGTCCCAGTATCTTAAGGTTTGGAGGCACCACATTTGGATCACCAGGGAAGCTTCCTCTATTATTCACAGGCATCAAGGAGCATCACCCTGCTATGAACAATGACTTTCCAAATCACTGTGGCTTCTCTAATTGAATTGGAGCTGTTCATGTAAACAAAGAGGGGAGTAAGACAGATATTTGGAGAAATCAAAGGAATGAATCAACCACAAGACCACAGCAACCGAGTATTTCCCTTGACAGTTGGGGAGTTCAATGCAATTTAGATTATACTCAGTAAGTAAAACTTTGGCTTGTGATATTAATGGGCTCATAATAGCTTCCTCTGGGATATATATTACTTCCACTCTTGTTAAAAGTTCCTTTGATAACTTATTCATCATTTTGCCTTTTAAGAGTTACAATGCATTTCTTAATACATTTAGTATGCAAGTCCTACTGGAAAAAGGTTTTTGACCTTAGGTAATTTGAACTCTTATGTTTCACTGGGCCAAAGCTAGAAAGGGTAATTTCAAATGTACTGTTCAAGTATCTAGGAGAAGACAAAAGAAGAAATAAAAAGTCACCATTGACAGAGAAAATTCCAATTTAACTACAAATAGAATATAAAAATAGATTACATTTAAAAAAATGCCAGTGATAGAGGTAATAAGATATAAGCAAACAAGACAACATTGTAAAACTCAGCATCACTGAGCATTTTACAATCAGTTATATAAATATCTGCTTTAGATTTCTTAATTGACATACAATTCTTTTTAAAAAAAACATGGGTTGAAAAAATTCCCTCCCTTCATGCAACATTGCTCAGAGAAAACTCAGTTCAGTGGAAAAGAAGTCAAGACTGGTTATGAAAATAAGCAGCAATCTTAGATTTACATATATTAAGGCACAATGTGTTAAGTGTATCGATCTATAAATGTTTGTAGTTTCCTCTATGATGTGTGACTTTGAAATTGCCTCTAAATGCATACACATAAATAAAACAAAAGCTCTTTAAAAAACAGGGATGGAGGGAGAGACATCAAAACAACCTGAATCCCCAAAGCACAGGGGTTTACAGATAAAAGTCACTGTTTTGCACTACACAAAATGAAGAAGTAAATTCAGTTGCTTAGATAGACAGGTAGGTAAAACTCAATTTAAAAGAAAACAAGGAACATCCACTTTTGGACTTCCCTTTTGAGGGATACTCACACAGAATGACTTGACAACTACCTAGACACAACAATTTACCTATGTGAAATGGGTGATAATCTGTCCAGTCAGGAGACCCAGTTTTTGTCATGGGGGGGGGGGGGAAGTTTCTTTATAATGGAAGCAGTGAGTCATGACATAAGTTACCCACTGGTAATTATATTGCACATTTAGAAAATCAGCAGCAAAAGTATGTCAGATCTCATCAATAAGTGGAAAAAAGCCTTCTCACAAAAGAAGGGGAAAGGAAGATACTGATATCCACAGTATCCCCACCATTTCTTTCTGCATGCCAATAGCATAGTTGAGGTTTATTCTGACTGCAAGCATCTAATCATGGAGGGGGACAATACAAAACTTTATTTAAAAAGTAAAAGTACTCAAACTCCTGCTACTATCAGAAATCCTTGTCCAGACTGGTGGGGGGGAGTGGTTAGATGGGGCAGAATCACCCCTGACTACACTCTGGGAAGGTGGGAGAAATACCACCTACTACCAACTACTCTCTCATGCAGAGTGCTTCCACAATTGCATTCAAATTAGACTTCCAAACTAAAATTCTCTCCAAAATCCCTAGCTCTAGTATTCCTGTTTTGAAAAGGCTCCCCAAGGGGGTAGCAATAAAAGCCAGCGAGGTGCACCAGCTCAAAGTTTCAATGGAGATTTTACATCATTTCCTACTGTCACCACCTTCAGAGGTGCTAACACACTCAAACCAAAAAGATTCTTGGTGGTATCCTTGTTTTCTATACAAAGTGGTAAAGGACAAGACACTTGAATGTTGCAAAGAGCACTATAGGATTGCTGGGGCTTTTAAGCTTTGAAATTCTCCTCCTGCATGTCATCCCACATGAGCATTTCCCATTTCTCACTCAGAGAGGAAACAGCACCTGGCATAGGTTAACTTGTAATAGGATTGCAGAAGTTATCTGATTAAATGTCCTATACAGTTTGACATCTATGATAGATTTCCACTGCTCTAAAAATTACATTTCAGAACTTAGTTGTTCAAAGAATGGAAGGAAAGGATGGGGGGAAAAAAAGGTCCCTGTCCCAAGTACTTACAGAAATCTGTGCTTTCAACATCTTTTAAATTCTTGGTTCTGCTGAAGAGTATTTCTCTGCATTGGCATCTGTTTTCTATTCTGAAGGAAACAGGCATTTTTTGGACCTACATTTGAGAATTTTTATCTCTACTGTAGTGCATAATCCATGTATTTTAATAGCTGAGTAAATTAATAACCTATTTTGTTCTGCTGATGCACTAACAGCATCAATGGTTTAGATAACCTACTGAAGACAACCATGAACATTTTTAGCTTTTAGAAACATTTTGACAAATGCAATCCAACAAAACCAATAGTTAATTACTAAACCACATTGGATGTAGAGTCTGAGTCTGTGTGGAATTAATATTTTGAGCATGGTTTATGGGAACATTGGTATAAAACCAAAGTGTGCCTGTTGCAGGGTGTTTCATATGTCACTTATGGGAAGGATTAAGTTAATTTTTCCATTAAAGAAATAGCAAATATTGTTTGTGTGTGTGATACAAGCTTTTAAATCCCAGCAAGTTTTCAGTTTATGGGACCCAAAGGACTTCTTAGTACCATTCAGTACAAACTCCTACTATAATTTTATAATACCATTTGTATATGTATTAGTTTATAGGGTCTGGAAGATAAGATTTTCAGTCAGCATATATTCATAGCATGTGAGTATATCCATAATTTAAAATATTGTTATGCATGTATAAATTCATACTGATCAGTCCATCAATATTGTTTGGGGGTTTGCTTTTTTGGTTTTGTTTTATGTTTTGGGGTTGTTTGTGGTGGGTTTGTTTTTTTTTCTGAAGTTATTTCTTCTCTCTACTTTTATTCTCTTAATCTGGTCACTGGACAGTGACCTACACCCAGGTCTTATTTTGGTATAATATCCCCAGAAGGATCTTAGACAGATATTGCAAGGCAGATATAGAGGCTGAACTTTCTTTCCTCTCCCTGTTAACAGAATTCCTATGGTAGGGCAAAGATAGAGTCCCTGAATTGGAGAGTAAGCAGTACAACTACTCAAAAACAAACTCCACACCACAGTCCCAGCAAGACTGTTCCTGTCTCAAGGTACTCTGCTGTTGCTTGAGCAAATCCTCAGGGGCAGATTTGTAAAGATCTTTCCTTTCTGGAGTCCAGCAGAGCCTCTCCAGACCCTCATTTGCATCCATCTCAAAATTCTTCTGCTTCATCTGTTCCAACACCTTTCAAATGTGCTTAACTAGATCAATGTACAGTAGTCTGGATGAGATTTGGCTTTACCTCAGGTGAAGGAAGGTCAGTTGATACATCTGTTTTTCACCACTGGCCCCTAGCCAATCTCTAATTAATTAATGCTCAAAGGCCCTTTTGCTCCTCTGGCCTCCTCAGCTGAAGAGTTCCTGGCTTACTGCTGAAATTCTTGTTTTTACTTAAGTACATATGTTTGCACTTTGTACATTCTAGCTCCTTTTCTGCATTCCAGGTCTGACAAATCACATTATCAAATACTTTTCATTCGTCCACTTCTTTCTTTCAAATTCTGTGAAAATACCCTGCATACTCAATTTGCCATAGACTGGGCTATATATAGTCACAACACCTTCTCCTATCACCCCTGGCTTCTCTGAAATACTTCACTACTTCCTAGGGAGAGGCTGTCACCCCAATTCAACTTATGGAAAGAAAGTTCCTGGGACACTGACAATCACCCACACCACAGTCTTCATCAGCAAATTGCAAGAAGAGTATCTGATGAAGTGGTTTTTTTGTTTGTTTTTTTTTTTTTCAATACATACACCATAAAATAATTATTTTTTTCAGTAAGGACCACTATTTCCCCCATCTAACTACTAATAATAAATGTTTAGATCACATTTAAAGCATATCATAATGGAAAAGCACCTGTGAGGAAAAAAAACTGATTGCTTCAGCATAGGAATGGGTTTTCATATGTATTGTTAACATGGGATTTTCTTTAGGATTATATTGAGACTAACCAAAAACAGACACTGGCATTCTGAGACAGGAAATATATGGTCCTGTACCAAGCAAAAAAATTGTCAGAACAATATTGGGATTGTGACAAATTGCTCAAAGAGAAGTTTGAGGCTAGTGTGGGCCATGTGACCTAACATGGCTCATTTTCTGCCATTCTCAGTTCATCAAGCCTGAGAGAAACCTCAGCATCTCTGTAAAGTCCATTATTTGTCTCTATTATTTTATTTCATAACTCCAGCACATCAGATCTCAGTTGCTACATTTAACATGAAGTGAAAAAAAAAAAAGAAAATAAAAAGGATCAGGCACAGAAAGGGAGAAGGTTTACATCAATGGCTTGTTCAGGGAAAGTTAAAAGCCCTTGAAAATAGGTTTTTCACTGCCCTATAATTCTTTTTCACAAACAGCACTCGTCAAGTGTTACATCTTTTACTCTTCATAACACAATGTGTTATGTGATCACTTAAGTGTGATTGAAAAAGTGTAGCTTAAAAAAATGTGTCAGTAGACCTGGTCATCAAGGTTTTTAACCCTTTCATTAATCTCCTCCATGTGCTTTACTTTCAAGTAGTGCTTTTTAACAACATCTAGGGTGAAATAAATTTTATTTGGGATCTATTTCTGTCCTGAAATTGAATTAATTTTCTGCTCTGTTACATTAATGATAAAGACCTAGGTCATCTGAAAAAGATCACCAAAGTATACACTGTCATGGAGGGAAAAAAAAACCAACAAACAAACAAAAAAAGCCCCCAACTTTTCCTGGTGATTCCAATTTGATTTGACATTTCCTATTCACTCTTCCTGCACTTTTTTCTTCTCTCTTATTTTCCAGTGACCCAAACAATTTGCCTCATCAATTTTTTTCCGTTACAGCACAATATGCAGCTACATCTGAGTTGCAAAGCATGCTATTGTAAGCAGAAAGCACAGCAGGGGTGGGAAGGACTGGGTGATCTGCTATTAGACAGAAATATTCAAGGGTAGAGCTCCATCGAGCTCCCAGATGCTGTGTGCAGAACCTCCCCTTCCCTCAGACAGTGGGTTACTGTGCTGATGCACAACAGGGAATGCTTTCCTCTCTTCCTTGGATGTGCCTTAGCAAAAAGAAGTGGGTTGAGAGCTTCTCCTTGCCCTGCAGCCCTTGCCAGGAGGGATGAGAACAGTGCCTTGTGTCTCAGCAGGTGAGACCAGACTGCCACTTTGCAAAGTTAAACTCAAAAATAGTGTCAGGTTTAGTATGAAATCTCAGTATTCTTTGCCAGAGGTGGTGAACAATAAACAAAATCCTTCCTAAGTGAGCTTCTTCCCCTCCACACAGACCATTTAGCATCTTAGCTGTATTCTATTTCCAAGAGTTATCTTAGCCCCAGTAGTTTATGACACTGCTGAAACAAACTAATGTATCTGATCGCCTTTAATGCTCTAAATTAAAACACTCAGATCATCTGATGTGCTTTAAAAAATAGCTACTAATCAAGTAAACCCCAGTAAAATGAGATGGTGTAAATCACAGGGCCTGCAAAACCAGTCCTTTTTAGATTGTCTAGAGAACACCCTTAATCACAGATAACATCTTTCAGGTTGTACAGTTCACACTGTTTCATGCTCTTGTTTATCTTGCAAGTTGAGTTACTCAGTACCCTAAGACCTTTCCCTCAAACATTGGACCTCCAAGGCTCCTTGAATCAACACCAGATAATCTGTGAGTTTTCAAGTACTAGTTTATTGGTGTGAAGGGCAAGAGCCTGAGAGTTTGGATTCTCCCAGTCAACAATACTGTAAACTAGACAGCTCTGTATATGGCACTCTAAAGATTATTTTTTTTCTCTGCACACAGAACTTACTCTTCTGTCATATTTTAACTGCAATTTCAAATGACCTCCTAATTGCTTTTGATCTTTCAATGAACAGGTAGCTCTTTGAAATGCTTTTACAAACAGCAACATATAATTTCTTTACAATTTAACATTGTGGGCTTGTCATTGCTAATAGGGAGTAGGAACAGGATAAAATGCAACTTTCAAATTTCCAGACCTCAAGATAAAAGAAATTCTAAAAATAGCTATCCCACCTCAACTCTCCCTCTAAAATTACTGAACTCATGTGTTGCACTTTGAAAGATATTTGGTCACCTATAAATTCACATCAGATCTACTAGTGAGGAGCACCTGAGAAAATTAGCATCTGAAAGTAACTGCTATTTCCTTTATAATTTCACAAGACTATAAAATGAGTCAATAATGTGTAAGTAGTTTCTATTCTAACATGTTAATGCCTAACTTTATGCTTCTTCATGAGGGTATAAAACACACATTAAAGCAAGAATCTAAGCACCAGTGTATATTGTCTGGAATCTGCCAGCCACTCTGCAATTTCTGTGAGCTGCTTCACTCGGTTTGCTTCCTCTAAACCCTTTTTCTGTTTTCTCTGAAGCACCTTTTTAATAATTGTTTTTGCAAGTAGAATAAGAAAAAGCCCTTATCTTTATAACACACCCATTTTAATCTCTTTGATGCGTGGTAATCCAATATGCACGTAACCTGGGGCAGCTTTCAAAAAAGATCTACAAGTGATAAGAGCCATGTAATTCAGTATGACAGAATTTTAAACAGATGTTTGCAAGGCTAGTTACTAGAAGAGCAGAAATTATCCTTTCATCTTGCTACTGATAGAATGGATCAAGCTGGTTAGACATAGGTTGAGTAATCCCTACATTGGTGGATCAACAGCTTCACCAGAGCTGCCTTTAATTTTTAACAGTGAGGGTTTTTTTGTGAGGGTTGAAAAGGGAAAGCAGGGATAGCTCAGGCCATAAATTCAGTGACTATATTTCTCTGCACAGGCATGCACATGTGTACATAATGTATAGCTACTAAAAATATCCTCAGAGCAAGACACAGCAAGAAGTCTGTTAATGGCAACAGCAGTGTCCCTTATATAAAAATGTATTTTAAAGACTACCCAGGGAATTAGATGTCAACAAGAAGAGCATTAAAACAGGATCACTCTCACCATTTAGCTTCATTCTAGGTCACATGCAGATTGCTTTGCCACTGCATGAAGAGCTTCAGTGTTACACCAGGCTGTCAGGAAGAGCCAAGCAGTTGCTGTTCAAGCACCTGGAGAAGTGATGCTCTCTTGCTAAAAGAGATTTTTTCACATTATCTTGACCTTTTAATTTCTTCTACAGGAATATGAGCTTGCACTGCTCACAGTAGCCACAGTAGGCCATTGCCTGCTCATTACCTACAGTTCACATACTTCAGTAGTACAGAGCAAATAAGATCTGTTATACTGTTCTAAGTGCAATTAATCTCCAAATCAGCTCTGCAAACTTCCACTTGGACACTCAGGTGCTTCTTCTCTCCGTAGAGGAGCAGAGGGAATAAGAAAAAACACAGCACATCATTGACTGAACAAGTGACCTGGTATGTGGATAAACAGTATGATCAAGTCAGGAGCAGGTGATAAACTGGATTCAAGATGTCCAAAGCAGAGGATAGGGGAGCAACCAGGGTATGCCCATCAAACATTGCCATCTGAATTCATATCTGTGCATGCTTGCAAAGCAGCCTTTGAAGGCAAGGCAGGGACACTGAACAACCTGGCAGGGAAAAGGGCTGGGTGCTTCTCCCAGCCTAGCACTTCCTACTTGTTTCTCACCAGGAAAACAGAGCAGATGTCTACATCTTGGCAGTCCTGATCTCCAACCAGCTTGTGCTGTTCAGGCAGGCTCCAACAAGATCTCTATTTCACCTGGTGTGATGAGTGGGAACCATGAAGGCTGGACACTGCCAGCACTGACCACCACCTGGATGTGGTGTATTTGTAGGGTATCACAACTGATCACCAAAGCAATCTCAAACCTTTCTGCTCCATAGACAAGATGGAATTTTGCAGGGGTGATATGATGAAGTTACATGTTCTGATAAATCCTTCAGCAATAAGTTAAAGGAATTTGAGGAAGATGCATTGTTTCAAGGGACAGAGGCCAGAAAAAGGCAGGAGAATTTTAGATTAGCTGCTGGCACAGGAACAGATACCAGGATTGAGTTCTTCCTTTATCAGAAAAGTAGAGGCTGAGAGAATAGTGCCTGATTTACAAGTACGTACAGCCTTGACCTGGGAATTAAATGACAAAACCATCAAAGTACAAGAGAATCAGCAAATCCTATCTCCCTGGACTCCAGAAAGCAGCTGGTCCAGACTTTCAACCATCAGTTATGGGGTTTTTTTCCCCAAAGACACTGTATTTAAAACTGCTGTTATGTCTTCATGCTTTCACTTCCATGCTCTGATTACAGACAGTTCATTGTTGATGAACTATGTGCCAGGAAAAACCTACCCTGAATTCCAGATTCAAGGCTGATACTGAAAGATTTTTGGGGGTGAAAGATGAGTGTCTGGGTGTGCTTAGAGGACAAGTTCAAAAACTCTTACCCTGATGGTAATTTAGAGATGTTTCCAATTAAGTGAATTTCCCACAGCAGAATGTTGAAGTTGCCATAAATTACACTTCTGCCAGTACTATAAGCAGAAACAGAAATAAAACTTTTTTTACTCATTTAGACATTCAAAGCAAAGCCCTAGCCATAGCCATACACTTAATTACTTAAACACACATTTCAGTGCTTAACTGCAACTGGAAAGAGTGGCTCCAATTTCATGAAGAAAAAAGTGGTTTGTGCTGTTGCACTATTAATTCAGTATCTAAACTCCCAGTTCACTTGTGGCAAATCTTCCATCCAGAGATTTTTCTGATCCTACAGCTAGGGCTCATAAACACCTTTGGGTCAAACCACATTCTCTATTAGCAGGGCTAAAGTTCCATCTTGTCCTTGTTCTGAACCAGGACATTAAAATCCAATTGGACTTTTTTTGTTTGTTTCCCTATCCTGTGAATCTTTTGTTCCTTTCATCTTGGCAGGTTTCCAGCTGCTCCCTACCCAACAATTAGGTTTACTACATCTCTATCAGCACAGATTGTATTTAGCAGCTCCCTCAGCCCCAGATCAGTTTCTATATCCTTTTTGAATTAAAAACTGGCAGCTACATTTTCCTTTTGACTTGCCATTTATCACTGACAGCAGAAGAACAACAAAGTTCCTGCTCCCAAATCAAGCCCAGCATGACAAAGCAGCTGAGTCTTGCAGGGATTCAGAAAGTCATACTCAGTCCCAAGCTGCTGCATATCAGCCACACAATGATCTTCAGCTGCAATGCCTGAGCAAAGCCTGTTTGATATACACTAGCAAATCTCAAAGCTAATCTCAGCAAAACAGATATTTTTTTCTATAGGAAATACTGCAGATGCATCCCTGACAAAGTTTTCTCTCTGCTAAAGCAAAATGTGTAAGTCTTCCAAAAGAAAAAAAAAAAAAAGTCAGACCAAAACCCCAGAAACTTTCTTCAGAACTATCATTGTGAAAAATCACTTCAACACCTGCACATGTGAAGTTGTTCTCCAAGAGATTTCCAAAATAATTTTTGGATACTCTCTACAATTTGGATTTGTAAGGTTTTGAGAGATACATGCCTATATACATATACAGAACTGTATTATATGTTCAACTCTTTGTAGGGCAGTCTGTATGTTTATCTGCAGGTTGGTTTGCAATTTGAAGATATTCTCCTTGGAAGGATAATTTGTTTTTCCTTTTCCTTTCCTCAGTTAAAGTATTCATAGTAGAGATGGACAGGCACATTGCAGCCATTCACATTTGCCTGTACAATGCTTTTTCCACTGTCAACACAGCTGCAGTTAGAATTAGGAATTTCAATGCATCATGTTCTGATGTATTTGAAGTCATATTACCTGTACCCCTGCCTTTCCTATGCAGTCAGAGCAATAAAACCAGTAACACTTTCACAGAGAAGTACAGGTCCTGTGCATCAGAATAGTAAAAAACATTGTATGGTACCTAAACACCAAGTTTTTCAGTAATACCTAATTCAAGTTTTGCAGTTTTATTCCAAGGCAGACTATTACTATTAAGAAAAAGTAGATTTTAAGCAATGAAATCCCTGCTAACAAGTAGCTTACACAGGCACTAAATGTTCCAACACATGACAGCAGGCTGTTTGAAGAATGACATAACTCAAAGAGATGAAACACAAATGATGGCCTAATATTTTACCCATAAACTAGGACTGACTGCTCTGTGAAATGCTATTTCCTGGAAAATAAAACATTCATTTGAAGCTATGTGTGTGCAGTTGCAAATGTTTGCCTGTAGACATAAATACCCAACTGCACATACACAGGCTAATGAAGATAACTATGTTTTGAAGTTTTACTTTGCTCTTTAAATATGGTTGCAATAACAGCAGCAGTGCCCAAATAAACTGCTGACAAGAACTTCACAGATGATAGTCACATTATTTCTTATTTTCTCCACCAGGTAATGCCATGGAACACATTGTTCCGAAGAAAACTGCTCATATCAGGATACAGTGGCAATTTTGGGAAGGTTTTAAATAAGCCCTGTCTTGTCATTCTGTTTCTGGATATATTCTGCTTCCAACTATATGACCATTTTGTACTGGATCAACTGCTATTTTTCCATCCCATGTAGAAATATATTAACATCTAACTAATGTAAACTTGTAAAAAGAATCATCTAACAAATTCTACTACAAGACAACGGACAGAGACAAGTAGTAAAGTATTTATACAATACAAAGAGTAAATATTAAAGACACAGCAAAAACCAGCTTGAGGAAGAGACTGGAGGGTACTTGTGCAGGATGCTGTCAGAAGAGGTTGCAGACAGTTTCTTTGAAGCTAATGCACTAAAGATTCCCAGGGCTGGTGCAGCCTAAGGCTGGAGCATCATGTGAATGAGACGTGTTCCTCTCTAATCCTGCTGAAGACAGATAAGTTTGCCAGTGGAGACTATGGAGGACTGACAGCCAATGACACCAGCTTTGGAACAGCAAAAGATTGATGCTGAAATAGCAGATGTGGAACAGCACTTTCTGACAGCAAGAACCCAACATGTTTGACAAGAAATTCGAAGCAAGATATTATCCCATCAAACAAGATGTCTGTTCAGAGAAAGCATCAAGTCTACCTTGCTAGCAAAGTTCAGCATTCAGATATTTTAATCCTTCTTCCTTTCAGAAGATATGGTAAAATTTAAGGAAACATGAATGACACTTCTGTATTCCTCATGCTTTTCCAACAAGGCAACATCATCTGTCATTTTTTCCTTCAACACGGAAGATGAAATACAAATTTGAATTGTGGTTGACAAAATCTTGAAGATGTTTTCTGTTATACAATATAAATTGCATTCTCAGCTTTGTCATCACACACCTTCATAGAGGTTTTGAATTATTATTAATCCTGAAAAAAAAAACCCCTTGATTTTAACAAATATGCATTTCTGAGAAAGAATGCTGGCAGCTTTAAGAAGTTCTGCAAGTTAATTTTTTTCTGATGATTATGAAAACTTTTTCCTTCAAGCTGTAGTTATATGAGCTTAAAAATTAGTCAGTGCTGGATCTTGAATCAAAATCCAGAACAGAGAAGTGAATGGCCATACAGCACCACACAGCTCTTTTTCAGCTGTCAGAAGAGAGACTAATTATGATACTAGCTTTAAAGTTTAAAAGGAATCTGGAAACAAGCCTCACAAAAGCTAGGTGCTTTAATTCTGTACCTATATAATTATAAGGCTATTTTAGTTATGCAGAGCCTGATACATCATTTCTCCAAGTGCTATGATAGACATGCACAGCTTATTCAGAAGGCCATTAACTACCTGAATCAAAACAATAAAATATACAATGTATTTCTCTAAAAATATTAATCAGGCCTTTAATTATTAAATTATTATTTAATAATTATTTTAATCCTGTCAAGATAATTTTTGGTAAATAAAATAGTAACATAAGGAAAAAATAAGCAGACTTCAGCATACCAAAATTATATGAAATAAGCAAGAGGTTCAGAACTATTGACCCTATTCCTTTTTTCTTGGGTGTGATTTATTCCTCCTGACTCTAGTCAATGTTAGATCAATGCAGTTTTAACCCCCTGCTTGCATCATCATTACAACTAATCTTTGTTTCAGTTTACATAAATGTCCTCCAAAGATCAGGGAGGGAAGAAATTGCTGTAATAAAAATGAAACTGATATACTGCATCAACAGCAAAACCAAAGAATACCAGGAAAATCAATAGATATATAGACAGATGGCAGAAAGGAAGAGAATAAAAATAACCATGCCATGCAAACCAGAAGGTACTTAATAATTTGTTTTGAATCAGATCAGCCATTTACACTGCACTGACTAGAGAAAAAAAACAACTGTAGTATCATTTCTGATATCAGTGCTGGAATTTCAGTCCCTGAGCTACATCCTTACACAGACAAAAAAAAAAAATCTCTATATGTTATTTATCTATGTATAAGTGTGATGAGCAAACTTTATATATGCAAAATTTAGATTGGTTCCCTCCCCATTTGCAAAACACAGTAATTGTTTTTGGTTGGGATCAAGTAACTGTAGGAACACTCAATACTGAAGATATACATTGAAATTCTAAATTCTCATTAGTTTTTATTCCCACGTCATTAAAATGAGTTATTTATCTATTATTTCAGGCTACATTGTCCAGATTATTTACTTCCATCCAGATGATTGAGATATTGCTTTGGTGTTTTATAGTTTTAATGATTATCTTAGCATCATCTAGGTTGGGAAAGACCTTTGGGACCATTGAGCCCAACCATTAACCTTAGTCTACCAGGTTCACTACTAAGCCATAACCCCAAGCACCACATCTATATGTGGTGTATATATATATATATCTATATATACATATAGATATATATATATATATATATCTAAAAAACCATCACACACACAAAAAAAAACCAACCCCAAATCAACCAAAAAGAACTAACTGGGAGACAAAAGCAAGCGACTAATTGCACAAATAGGAGTAGGTACATGGGTGAGTTTAAATTTAAAAATGAAGGGGAAAAACAAGTACAAGACAAAATCTCCAAACGTGGGAGAAGACATGAAAAGGCATGACCCTGAGAAGGCACAAGGGTGCCTAGAAAGCACACCAAGGAAAATGTACTCAGGGAAGCAGGATAGCAGATACATGCTATGAAAAAAAAAATCTGATTGAGCAATTTTATTTTTTTTTTTAGCAAGAAGCACTGGCTAAAAGCCATGGTTGGAATGGAACTGTCTCAGGGATTCCCAAAGTGCCTTTTCTCAAGCACTGGCAGTATCCAGGCACAGCTGATGCTAGGGGAAGGGATGGTGGTGTCAGTCCACACTGCTGGCAGCAGCTGCAGCTACCAGCCCTGTGCCAGATGACACCTCTACAAACCACATATGCTCTGCCCTCCTTCCAGCTGCACTCTCCAAGCACACAGCCCTCCCCTGAACCAGCAATACCTGACTTTAGCAGTCACACCTTCCACCACTTTTTGTTGTACTTCCCTAGTGTACGACCAGCTCTGGAACCAGTCCTAATCCAGATGTGTACTGGTTTGGTCACAAAGTACTGCCCCTCCATCTGTTCACACACGTTACAGGAATAAGAAGGCAGCTCCTGACTGCCTACAGATGCCACGTGATGTTCAGAAACTGAAAAGACCATTCCAGCTTTCCCCTACCCCTGGCTAAAAAGGTATCATATGCTAGCAGCATGAAAATTGCAGCAAGTTTATTTCAAATTCCTTGTATTTTTCGGTGAGCCGTGAATAACAAAGCATGTATACAGAATTACTTGCACATGAATCACCATATGGTTCTTTTCCTCCTCACATTCAGGCACAGAGGCACTTTCAACACTGCCTTTGCCTGTTTATACTGCATTAGTCACAATCAGATAAACTCCCTTCAACAGGCTTCTCATAAAATCACTTTAAAAAAAAAAAAATCTTTCTCTGGCTGTGTGTTGTTCAGAGACAGTTTCAGCTTTGGTTCTGAATTTAATGCTGTGAATTGAGTAAGATTCTGATTTTGGAAGGAATCCTATTTAGGGATTGGCTAGCTTGATTTTGATATTTGAAGCCAAATCATGCACTACTCAGGTGTCCCTCCTGAGGGTGTCTCATCTTTCTGGAATACAGCCCTTCTTACTAAAACCTACATGGTGTTTAAGATCCTCAAGAACAACAGAACCTTAGCAAGTCCAGCTAAAATGAAACCAGACAGTTTATTTCAATCCTTCAGCAAGGAACCATGTAGCAGTGAGGTCACAGTTCATGAAACTGCAGAACCTCAACCAGACCCCTCAACAGCTTGAGTAATAGAAGTTCACTGTAATTTACTGGCTCGTACACAAAGTTGTACTCCAAAGTGTTACTCTTAGTGGTAGAACCTGAAGATTTTCCATTACCATTAATGCAATATTTGGAAAAAAAATATATATATATTCACAAAGAAATCTACAGAGATTACTGCTGTTAAAATTCCTGGTTTGTTGGGTTTTGGTTTTTTTGGTTTTCTTTATAATTTCTTTTTTTTTCCCCCTTGGGTTTCCTGCCATCCCATTACCAAGAGAAAATAGAATATGGAAAACAGTTTGGCTAATTGAAGTGCAAACCATAAGAGGCAGTGAGTCAATCATATTTCTCTATAGCAAAGTACCACATGAAAAATCAAATACTGCAGGGACATCTTCCCCTGGACCAGGTTGCTCAGGTCCCCATCCAACATCTATCTATATGGATATATAGATCCAACATTTGGCTACATATCAAAATTAAGGATTACAACAGGATCCTATCTGCCACAAAAGCTCTACTCCCACTGGTAATAACACTGTTATTCTGCCTCTTGTAATATTCTCTATGAATGTGGCTGTGTGTCAGTAGGTCAAACAGATTATTTTTTCCTTAATTTTGTTCTTTCCTGTGAAACTGCCATTATAATGGGACTAGCACTTTGATAAAGGAACTAAGCATTTTATCTGAAGGCAGCAGTGGAATCTAAATGAACTAAGCCCTCCTTGTATAAGTAATCACAACTAAATTACTAATACTGCTACACATCTGAGGGTTGGTGGAGAAATACCCAGTCTGAGACCAGTTTGTATAAGGAACCATTTCTAAGGGTTCCCAGAAAGCAGTCAAGCCAGTGACAACCCACCCAGCTACAATCAATGTTTTTCTACAAAATACACTATTTTCCCTCTGGCTTTTGCTGTATATTACAGGGAAAGAGTGTTTGCCTTTTATAACTTCTATTATAACTATTTGTATTATAACTATAGGGTCAGAAAGGTCAAAGAGCATAGTATATTGAAAATTTGGCATCTTCCAGATTAATGAAGTCATTCATACCAGCAACAAGTTAGAAAACAGGTCTTTTGGACAGCTGAAAGATTAAAAAAAATCACAAACCACATTATGGCCCAACTTGGAAGCATTAACCTATATATACAGGGGAAAAAACACTATACCTAAGTTTAGTGCCATCATCTGCTCAACTAGACATATATATATATTTTCTAGGGCAGAGATTTAGACTGGGATTTTAATTGCATAGAAAGAAATTAAATACAATATTTAGAATTAGGAAAACCATAGAAACATATACCTTTTGTTCAATTAGATATATATCCAGCTGTTGACTAAATATTAAAAAAAAATTTAACTCATATAGGGACAAAGGTTGGACTTGAGGACCCTGGGGGTCATTTCTAACCATATTGATTGATTCTGTACTGAATTATTGATTGTTTTTTCCTTATGAGACAAAGCAAAATTATAAAAATCACTGTTTTCACATGGTTTTGCTATATTTAAGTTATGCCTGCTGTAGTTATAGTATGCCTAGTACAGAAAAAGCCTCTTGTGTTTAATCTAACATTACTAAGTGGTTTTTTTTAATTGATGGTGTTAACACCATCAATTAAGAAAATACCTTGAAGCTGAGAACAAGCTGGTAATCTAACCCTCAGCTGTGAAACAGAATTCATTCTGAAGAATGCAAATACTTGTTAAAAACTACAGTGAGTGACAACAAAGTGTCCAGTATACCAAGAAAGTAGGAATATATGAAGAAAAACTTGAAAGCAGTCACCAAAAAATATATTATTTGATACTAATGGAGACTCTCCACAATGAGACATGGACCAACTGGCTAGCTAAAAAATCAAGATCAAGCCAAAAGAGGATGACAGAGGGACCTGAAGTTGGTGTTCTGGTCAGAGAAGGACTGCATAAGCAACAAGGTCTAAAATAACTGTATGAAATAGTACTAGTAAATTAGATATTGCATTAGATAAATTCAGGTTCAACAGTCCCGAGTTACTATGGAAATGCAGAGTGACAATTTTCATATCTGTGGCACCATCTGAAAATTTAATCTTTCAGAAACATTCACAAAGCCAGTAGTAATATTAAAAATATGCATGGTTGGCACTCGGAGTTGCTGAGGTGGCACACTTCAGCTGCACAGTGCCATTCTTTCCAGGTTTTTATATATATATTTTTATATATATCTATATTCAAATTAATCAGCCAACCCTACTTCAACAAGCAAGCCAACTGAGGTAAAATGGAGAGTGTAAGTGTAAGAATGAATACATGAGTAAGTTTCCAGAATTCAGAGGTTCCACTGAGCACAATACTTATTTATTCTATGAAGTGATGGTGACAAAGCCTTTTTTTTTTTCTTTTAAATGTAGAGGATTAACTATTTTCAACATTAAGCACCTTTATTTGCCCACTTAATGTATTTTACTTAACAGCTTCAGTTAAAAGTACTGACAGCTACATGTTGGTTTAATATATTTTTAATGTTTATTCATGTATTTCATAAAGTGTAACAAAAAAAAAAAAACAAACAGGCTACCACAGTGTGCCAGCAAAATGTTTTAATGCACCCTCCCCAATCTGATGATGTTTTTCCTCCCAGAAATTAAAATAAAACCCTCTGTCCCCTGAGGCACCACCACAAACAGCCACCCTTTAGTCAGACATGTTTGCTGAAGGCACCACAAGCCTGGTAGTGTAAATTATGCATTTTATTGAGTAAGTAATAGCTCCTCTAAATGTATTTAAAAAGTCAATTTCTTAATCAGACTGCTTGTTAGCGACTTTTTAATGAATATTTTGTACTTCTAGCTGAGTATCACAGAACATTATGACAGTTACAGAGGTCCTGAACAATCAACCACATCCTTAGTTACATCTTCCATTGATCACTTCAAAGATGAAGAGCATCAGGCCTGAGAAGATGCATTTCCCATTGGATTTTATGCATTAGAGAGAAATGGTGGAGAAGGTCCCTGGTAGCCATGGGGGGTCAGCAAGCACTGTGCTGAATGAAAATGACTCCAGAAATCAACAGGAATTTCTGCAGCCCTGCCATGGGGATAGTCAGTGATCGATACAGATCTCATTTGTCTCTGAAAATCCATTTGTATTCCCATTTCACAGGAAGATGTCTATAGTCCAGTAAGTTTAATTTTAAATATATTTTGATGACTCCTTTCCCTTAAAAGGGAGAACTTGTGAAAGTGATTTAAGTGCATTAAAAATGTTTGTGAGTTGCTGTAAGATGTCTGCTTTTAAATAGGTCTGTCGTGCTCCAATCCATGGATCTACATTAATAATTAAAAACCCCCAAACCTCAACATATTGAAATGAAAGATTCTATTTATAAGCTTCAGAAATAACACCTCATAACAGGTAGAAAAAAGAGCTGATGACTGCTCTCAAGGCAGCAGGACACTTTTGGCCTCTGAAAGGACAACTGGTGGTTGTGCAGTAGTCTTTGGGGACACCCTAAATGGTTGACTGAAACATTTAATTGGTTTAAGGCACATACCACCTAACTCATGAGACATCCTCATCTTCAGACACTGCTGGTCATTAGATGATGGGGGAAAATAAAAAGCTGAACCTTTGCTTGCCCTCATTATAGACTGCAAGCCATTGTACATTACAATTTGTTTATGGATTACTTAGGCAATGCTCACATTTCTCTGTCCTCTTAGACAATAAGAAAATATTTTCCAACTCTACTTAAAATTCGAAACAAAAAAAAATTCTTTGATAAAATCAAAATTCGAAGTTATTACATACAGGTTATAAAACATTCATTTTCTCTGATTCATGAGAGCTCGCCTGCTTTTGCTTCCTTGGAGAACTCATTTAATTACATTATCAATGTAGTCTGCAAGTGCAGATACATTTGTTTAAATGCAGAATTAGAGAAGAATACTGAGCTTAGTGAAAGATGGGAAAAATTAAACGTGCAGCAGCAGCTTCATTAAATTAAGTACACCTAAAAAATTAATGCACTGCCTTAATAAGTACATAGCTGTGCAGTACGTTCATTAGAGTTTTTAAAGTTTTTTACATTTTTCCCTGACAAAAAGTAGTGTCCCTCATAGGTAGGGATTTCAACTACATAATAAACTAATCTACAATTTTATACACATGGACTGAACACAGAAATCAGTCGGCCAGTTGAAGTGTGACATCATCTTCCCAGCTTACAGATTCCTCCAATTAAGAATATATAAACCTCATCACAATTCCATTAAACAAGCCCTAAGAACTGTAGCTCTAGAAACCCTGCCAATTGAATTTCTTCAGTATTTCATGTTCTTGTCTCATTCCTTAATTGACCTGGAGAATAATACAACATGGACCATAAATCACTCAGGTCTATGAAATATGACTAGATGTAGCATCAGAGAGCATTTGTTATATTTGCAGCCATCTTCTTGATGATATTTTTTGTTACGTAACTTATTTTGAGCAAAACAAGGGACAACATATTTACAGTTCCACAGAACACTTGAAAACTGAGAAAGAGAAATTCTAAAGATGTCATCTGCAATATTACACTTTCAGTTTTTCAGTTTTCTGTTCTATAGAAGATGTATATGCTGCTTACTCCAAAGAGCAATTTGTATGCTTACTACAGATATTTGTTTCAATTTTGCTAATTCTTGTAATGCTTAAAAATTAAAAAAATAAAATATAATAATAAAAAACCCAAACCAACCAATCCAACAAAAAAAACAACTAACAATGGAGTTCTTAGCTAAATCTAGTCCTTGTTATTCCACCATTTTTTTGTGAAAAAAACCAAACTTTAATCACAGAACATCAATAGCTACTGCAGAAACACTGCCCTAGTGGGCATAAGACTGTTAGGCTTGAACTGTTTTCCACTCTATTTCCACTGTGTCACAGCACAGAAAGAAAAATACAACTAATCAAACTGATACCAGTTTTTTATACTATTATACTGTAAGTCCTGATCCATCTCTGCCCAGATGAAAAAGAGAACTCTGAGGCAAGAAACAGCTAAGAGAAGAGACATTTGTCTAGCAAAGCCAAGTCACATTATTGACACTTTGTAAGATGCCATGCCACACAAGGATGGTGTGATCCTTTGGCACACTATGGTTGTAGGGGGCTTCAGGAATATGATTCTAGGCATCTCCTTGGAGGCTATATACTTCAGAAGTCACAGCACTGCTTTAACACAGCTCTAGTGTGTGATACACTGCAGTTGGTTTCAAGCCACTTTGCAGGAAGAACAGCAAAAAAATCTGGATTTGTTGATAAAAAGCTTTTTAAATGCAACAGTTCCTGTGAGAAGTAATGCTGTTAGATGCTCCTACAAGAGGCTGTACTACCTGCCTCTTTACAAGAGTATCCAGGGCAGAGCTCACCCAGACAAATGGCTCAAGTTTACTGTTGCAAAAAGAAAGATAAAGGCTGATGAGTCTTTGCTATTTTCAAACCTTGTTCTTATTCTTCTACTACTGGTACATGACTAGACCTAAATCAGCTTCAGTCTCAAACTTCCCGTGAGCTTAATGTTATAATAACTTGAAACAGATTAGGATCTGATCCTGAGCTAACCACTTTAACCTATCTGCAATGCAAAACACAAGCTCAGCTGAACCTGTTTAAACAGTTATTTGATTTACTTTCCTTGGTATGCAGCAACAAATCTGGTGATGCCATTAATACTAGCACATCCAAACGTTTTTCATTACAAAGCCCCATTTCACAAGCAGACAGCTTCACATTTCCTGTGGTCACCTATTAGACCCATCTGCAGATCTCACTGGGTAATACTTTCACAAAACTAAATTGAGCTTGCTACAGCAGAAATGATGCAGTACCACAGGGTACAATTAACTACATGGAAACATACTTTATGTTAAGCCTTAGGTGCCATCAGTAATGAGTTTCTTTTCTGAGATGTTATGGGGTTATAAGCACAAGAAGATAGGCTTGAATTACTTAAGTTTTGATGACCTTTTTTCTATTTGGATCCTAACTCTCAGCAGATATGGAGCTAGACAAAATTTTATTATGCAGTAAAATTCCCTACCAATTCTAAAATTAAGAAGTTTAACTGCCTAAAATATAAAGCACTATCTTTTCTGTGTAAAAAATTAATAGCTACAATATTAATAAAACAGTATGAGGACCAACTAATACAATCTCTGTCCTTCATTTCTCTGTATACACAGGAATTTTATTTGATTTTTCTTTTTTTTTTTTGAGACACTAACTTAGGCAAAAGAAGCACATTCAGGTTGGTTGATAAGGATTTGAAGCTCCAGCTCCATCCCAGTTACTATAAAAGTCTTCACAAATCCACTGAAGACAGTAAACACTCTGTCCAATCTCACTGAGCATGCAGGCAATTAAATCTTTATATATTCTACTTGGAGATACATTTTCACTAATTATTTCATTTCGTGTTGCAAGGATTTGTTTTCACTAATCTCCCAGGCAGGATTTTTCCTGACTTCTTAAATAAACAGCTTTCTATTGAAGGGGAAAAAAAAATCCCCAACCAAACAAACAACTGTTCACATATTCTTATCCCATAAATGCACTCGAGAAAAGTATTTATAAGTTCCTTCTCAGAGACAAAATTTGTTTCCAGGATTGGGTTTCACTTCACCTACCTGTAGCTACTTAAGCATAAGCATGCAGTATACACTAGGTATTTTGGCTCTTAAAATACTGTGTAAATAGAAGAAAGCACATGCTCAAATAGATAATCTCACTTGTTTTAGCTGATAACATGTTGGAAGTCAATCACTCATAGAAAAAAAAAATGAATAACTAGCTAACTCTCAGACTAAGCATGATCATCTGAAAGTCAACAGAAGATTCTCTAGAAACTAGAGAAGAGTGTCCAGGACAGTCCCTCAGATGCACTCTCTCCCAGTCTGTGGAGTCAATTCTAATCCTTCAACCCCTACTTACTTTCCTGGAAATATGTATTCAAGTGTTAGATGGGGATTTTTTACTAGATAAGGTAAGCAAACTGTACTGGTGTGCCAGCCAAGCTGTTCTTTATCCCTTTAATTCTGAAGAGGTCACAAGCAAATTGTTCTTCTATTTACTAACAACTCGGTTGCAATCGTCTAAAGAAATAACATTACCATATAAAAATGCATTACCCAGTACTTTAGAAGCCAAACTATTTTAGTAAGAGCCTAAAGGTGATTCTCTTGTAAGACTATAGTAAGCCCACAAAGAAAGCTAATTTCAAATCTAATTTGAAAATTTGCTATGTTCATACCCTTTCCAAGGTTACACAGCAAGATATGTGAAATCAGGGAACACAGCCTGGAGCACAGTAAGAAAAATGATTGGTATAAGCTGTAAGTGAAAAAGTTATGAAACCAGCTAGCAAATGTGCATTTGGGATGCATGCTGTACAGGAGGACAGTCAAAGCTGACTGTACTTAGACTCAAGCTGCTGGATCTATACATCCAACTATATGTGGCTTTATTAGCCTCCCAGATAAAATTATTTGCTTATGATATTTCTACAAAATAAGGAAATGAGTTATGATGCATTAGAACTAAATTCCAAAAACTAGAGGGGTTAGGACCAATGCAGACTTAGAAAAAAGAGCAAGCAAAATACCCATGGAGCTGGTAGACAACACTAAAGAGAGTATCTTGACAGATAGAGAGGGTACTTCAAGAAAACTCTTCCATTTCTGTGAATCTCTTATAAATAACTCCAGACAGAGGAACATTTATTATTGAAAATCACTAGGTTAGCCCCTAAATGTGAAAATCTAGACTGGTTCACATTTATATCCTCATCAAATACCAATTAGGCATCAGATTACAACAGACTACAGTGTTCCTCCATAGTGACAAGTCATTAGAGCTCCCACCTTTCATTTTTTTTTTCTCACATGGTCATGTGCTTGAGAGAGTCCAGCACAGAGCCACAAAGATAATAATGGGAATGGAGCATCTCTCTTATGAGGAAAGACTGATGGAGCCAGCTCTCTAGCTTGGAGGAGACTGAGGGGGGACCTCATTAATGTCTATCAATATGTAAAGGTGAGAGTGAGGAGGATGGAGCCAGGCTCTGTTCACTGTCATCCAATGACAGCACAAGGTTAGAACTACATGATCTTTAAGGTCCCTTTCAACCCAAATTATTCCATGATACTAAGCCAGAAAACCTTAGGCAACTGAAAACAGGTTTTGTAATATGGAAGATTGTATTGATCTATAGCAGAAATAACACTTGGAAACTTAAAGGAGATATATATATACATATAAAATATATATGACAAATGTTTGGAGAGAATAAAGCC